>JAJAGP010003591.1:0-69756 GCA_025084515.1 Ancistrus triradiatus
TGATCTGTATATTGTACCAGAACGGCTTAATCAGCCAATTGTTGCGAACCTGTATCTAGTTCTTTTTGCTAAAAAAAGTTCCTGTCCATCTCCCCAATCATTCCCTTCCTCAAACATAACTCCTACACCATAGGAGGTGGGGCTGTAGGGCAACGAATGCCTCCATATACGTCTGTGTAAGTTCTCAGTCATCCAGGTCATGGTACACTTGAGTGTTGAGTTGAGGGCAACTGGACTTCTTGGTTCTTGAAGAAATTTCATTTCTCATCCGAAAGGCTACTTCTAGAAACTGATGGGGAGTGCCAGGCATTTAACCCTAGTGGGGTTGTCACCTTGGGTGTGGTCCTGAGAGTTCTTGACCCACAGTGTCAGTACATGAGTTGTTAGGATCACAGGAGCCAAGGTGTGATCCATTGCCCCACCCTGTCATCATGTGAGTCGTTAGATTCACATGGGTCGAGGTGTGAATGGGGATTAAACCTCCTAGGAAGGGATTGCAAGACTGCTTTGTAGGTGGCTGATAGCTGATGATGTATAGTAACGCCTCCATATAGTTCACGGCAACAAATGCTTCTTTTCACTAGCCAATATATAGTACATCCACCACCTTAAAGAGTGACTTGATATTAAAAGTGCAAATGTGGGATGGTTCTCTTATTAAGTTATCCTAGTTAAAATTCTGATATCGTTTCATTGCTTTATGCTCCTGGTTTATCGATATTTTAAAGTTTTATTTTGTTTTTTTGGAATTGACTACGTTTCCCTGGGCTGCTTATATTCATGATGTTATTTCTTGGATAATGTAAGCCTCTGGGTCATTCAGCAGAGATTGTTCACTACAACAAAAGGGTATAAGTACAAATGGCAAACTCCAAACTCAGGTGAACCACAGCAGGATTTGTGTGCCACAATCATGGAGCACTATTAAGCCAAGCAGATCCAGAGGGGGAGAGGAACCATAGCAGCACAGCTAGAAGCTAGACTGGAATGGCACCCGATGTGGTCTTCTATGGCTGCAGCCCATCTGCTTCAAGGTTTAAGGTGTTGTGCAGAAATGCTCTCCTGCATAGCACAGTTGTAAGGAGTGGTTATTTGAGTTGCTGTTGCCTTTCTATCAGCTCAAACCAGTCTGGCCATTCTCTGGACCACTGGATATTTTCTCTTTTTTGCACCATTCTCTGTAAAACCCTGGAGATGGCTGTGTATGAAAATCCCAGTAGTTCAGCAGTTTCTGAAATACTCTGAAATACTCAGACCAGCCCGTCTAGCACCAATAACCATCTCTTAAATCACATTTGTCCCCATTCTGATTCTCGGTTTTTGAACTTCAGCAAGTTGTCTGGACCATGTCTACATACATAAATGCCGTGAAGTGCTGCCATGTGATTGGCTGATTAGATATTTGTGTTAACAGGCAGTTGAACAGGTCTACCTGATGGAATGGCTGGTGAGTGTAGATGTGTAATAAACCAGTTAAAAATTAAAGGTTCTGATTAACATCCTAAACCCATCCATTTAATCAGAAATCAGTACCATGTACTTTACAAATATGTAATTTTGTGATGATGTGATTTTGATTTTGTCTTCAGTTGTTTGTGAGGAGTCTTTCTTTATGAAATGTCACTCAGCTCTACCATCCTTCCTTATACAGTGGGGTAAAAAAGTATTTAGTCAGCCACTAATTGTGCAAGTTCTCCTACTTTGAAAGACGAGAGAGGTCTGTAATTTTCATCATAGGTACACTTCAACTATGAGAGACAAAATGAGAAAAAAAATCCAGGAAATCAGGTTGTAGGATTTTTAAAGAATTTAATTGTAAATCATGGTGGAAAATAAGTATTTGGTAAATAACAAAAGTTCAACTCAATACTTTGTAACATAACCTTTGTTGGCAATGACAGAGGACAAACTTTTCCTGTAAGTCTTCACCAGGTTGGCAAACACTGTAGCTGGTATTTTGGCTCATTCCTCCATGCAGATCTCCTCTAGAGCAGTGATGTTTTGGGGCAACACAGACTTTCAACTCCCTCCACAAAATTTTTATGGGGTTGAGGTCTGGAGACTGGCTAGGCCACTCCAAGACCTTGAAATGCTTTTTATGGAGCCACTCCTTCGTTGCTTCAATGCTCTCACTGATGGAAGGAGGTTTTGGCTTAAAATTTTACAATACATGTTCATTTTTCCCTTAACACGGATCAGTTGTTCTGTCCCCTATGCAGAAAAACAGCCCAAAAGCATGAGGTTTCAACCCCCATGCTTCACAGTAGGTATGGTGTTCTTGGGATGCAACTCAGCATTCTTTTTCTTCCAAACATGACGAGTCAAGTTTTTACCAAAAAGGTATAATTTGGTTTCTTCTGACTACATGATATTCTCCCAATCCTCTTCTGGATTATCCATATGCTCTCTGGCAAACCTCAGACGGGCCTGGACATGTACTGGCTTAAGCAAGGGGACACACCTGGCACTGCAGGATCCCTCTCGGCACAGTGTGTTACTGATGGTAGCCTTTGTTACTTTGGTCTCAGTTCTCTGCAGGTCATTCATCAGGTCCCTCCCCCACCAGGTTCTGGAATTTTTGCTCACCGTTCTCATGATCATTTTGAACCTACGGGATGAGATCTTGCGTGGAGCAACAGATCAAGGGAGATTATCAATGGTCTTGTATGTCTTCCATTTTCTTACAATTGCTCCCACAGTTGATTTATTCACACCAACCTGCTTGCCTATTGTAGATTCACTCTTCCCAGCCTGGTGCAGGTCACCAATTTTCGTCCTGGTGTCCTTCGACAGCTCTTTGGTCTTGGCCATGGTTGAGTTTGGAGTCTGATTGTTTGAGGCTGTGTACAGGTGTCTTTTATACAGATAAAGAGGTCAAACAGGTGCCATTAACACAGGTAACGAGTGGAGTACAGGAGGGGTTCCTAAAGAAGAAGTTAGAGGTCTGTGAGAGCCAGAAATCTTGCTTGTTTGTGGGTGACCAAATACTTATTTACAATTAAATTCTTTAAAAATCCTACAATGTGATTTCCTGGATTTTTTTTCTCATTTTGTCTCTCATAGTTGAAGTGTACCTATGATGAAAACTACAGGCCCCTCTCGTCTTTCTAAGTAAGAGTACAATCAGTGGCTGACTAAATACTTTTTTACCCCACTGTACGAATATGTATGTGGTCATAATACCCCGCCCTCTGTGACACCAACCACTTTAGGAGTTTACCTTGCAATTTCATGTGGGAAATGTAGCAGGAGCAACATTTAATACAACTGTTTGAAGACTGAGACGAAATAATATACGTTTAGTGAGGAGTAGCTGTTCAGTTGGCATAAGGTTCCCACTCCTGACCTAAACCATTAAGTGCTCAGAAAGCACCCTATTTCAATTGGCAAAAAATGTTGTCTTATTTCTACTGGAATGTCAATTCTGTTAGGATAGTAAATGATGAAGGCCCATTTAGTAAATGCAAATCATTAAATGAATTGTACTGCAAATTGAAAAGCCTATGCTTACGAATTAGAATTGACAACAGTTATTGCTCCAGACTACTAATTTTAAAGGTGTGAGTTCATATCCCAGGTTTGGCAACCAGATGAAGATTTAGGGCTCTGCTGAATTGTAAGGTTGCATTAGATAAAAAGGTCTGCCAAATGAATAAATGTAAATGTATTTTCAGAGTACAATGCATTGCAGCATAATTGGATTACACACTTCCAACCCAGAAAGCTGACGCAATGACAGGAGCAGGCAACACATTTCCATGCAAGATTACTTGAAGAACTGTGCATTCCCTGACAACACCTTCACATTTTACTGCCAAAACACAATGCATGCACAACAACTGACAATTCCCACGTCAAAACTAAGTGATGGTTCTGGGGTGGCAGCAAGGGGCAGTGCCTCTTTAACAACAAGTTTGCCCGTCCCACAGCCCACCTAAATGAGGAGTTAGTTACTTCACTTTTGTGAATAGAAACCATCTTGAAAGCTAGTGATAGACTGATGAATCGGGCCGATTAATGCCATTTTGAAATAATTGGCATTGGTCAATATCTGTACTTATGAGGCTGGTTTTCAAAAATAGGGGAGAAATGCAGAGAATGTTTTGCAAATTTACACATTTTCATTTATTTTTCCCAGAAATAAAGTCATACTGGTATCTGGTAATAAATGTTGTAGTTAAGAGCAATAAAAAGAGTGCAAACAGAGACAGCGCATTTATAGTTTTTAAACAAATGTTGGCAAAAAAAAAATTATGTCGCCATTATATATCGGCCATCAGTCACGCTGCTCTCTAAATATCGGCATCGGGCATTAAGAAATGAGTGCCATATCGGTAGACCACTAGTGTAATGTGGTGGGTCTTCACAAATGACCGATCTTGATATAGAGAAGCCTAGAAGTACCTACCTTTTGTTTTGCTTTTGAGTGAAAGTGAGAGCATTTCCAGCATCACTCCTGCAGAATGACCTTCACACAGCAAATAGGTTTTAATTTGTCAGACATGGAAGATGCCCGGCAAGCTCTGCTGGTCTCTGGAATGATTTGGCAAAGCCACCAAGTTTGCTGTGGACATGTCTGCTGTGCTAAATCATAATTAGTCAGGGATACAGGAGTGCATCCTGGGCAGGTGGTTGACCTTGATATATTACACAGCATGGTGTACTAACAGCATTTTGGGACTGACCAAAACACTAATTTAATGTTCTGAGTCAAGGGTGGGAAGAATTTCTAAGTGTACTTTTACAGACACCCTTTGAGCTAAGCTGCTAAAGTTTAAGGATCCCACTCAAGGCCAGCAATGACAGCTTGGTGGAGTTAGATTTTGAGCTCACATTTACATTTATGTCATTTAGCAGACGCCCTTATCCAGAGCGACAATCTTACGATTCAAGCAATTGTGGGTTAAGGTCTTACCTCAATTGTGGTAGCTTGGCAGAGGAGGTGTCTTAAACCCTGAACCTTCTGGTTTATATACCAGTACATTAGCCACTAGCTGATCTCACAGCTCACGGTCTTCTGATAGTAGTCCAGAACCTTAAGGAAAGCCACCAGGGTAGAATTGAAATGACAACTGAAAACTCCAGGACATCTATGCTTGTACTAATTCCAGTGCAGTTTGCTGCTGTCTTTCATTTAAAAATAATGGTAGTTGCAGGTTGCAGGTTTTGGGGGCTTGTTTATAAAGTGTAGTTGCTTATTTGGGCTTGGTCCTTGATGCTTGATGCTGGTCCGTGATGTTGCTCCAATATTTCTGCAAGTTCATTCTGTTCAACCTCTCTAACAGATTGTAGTATATCATCTGTTTTGGGCCTTTTTTGTTTGTTTTTGAGTCAATTCATTTTATTTTGGGATTGTTTCCACAAATCCGGTTGCTTTTTTTCTGTTGTGGAATCTGGCAACCCTGGAATTAAATGCAGCAACCACACAATGGCTTGCAGACAATTTTGGGGAGACTCTGAAGTGCAGTATATGCTCAAGAAAATGAAAAATTTTAATATTAAACACTGAAAAGTAGAAATCCAATTATTATAGTCATGTAAACCCACTCAAATGCAAGTAAAATCATTGATCATTGATTGGATTACTGACAGAATCTGATTTTCTGCAGTGATCGGATTATTAAGTGCATGTAAACCATTCAATGTAGCCACTCTTCCAATAAGCGGGTGCATATGTCAGGTATAGTTTACTTAATTTTTACTGGTTAGAGTTTCACTTGTTGTTCCCATTGACTGATGTCTAGTGATTTTGTTGGCTAATAAGTGTGTCTCAAATCTCGCAAACTCTTTGCAAGTGTGCTTTTGCTCTACCAACACCTAGATCACCCTCTTTCCACTGTGGAAGAAATTAATCCATAAAAATGCAGAAGACACATACACTATCCACTTATACTTGTTCAATAGATTGTTTATTAATAACCGATCAATAAAATACAAGCTTGGGTAGCCTTCTACCGTCTGCCATACCACTGTCACAGATGTCGGTAGAAGGCATGATTCAGTTTTCTTCATACAAAGAATCAAAAACATCTATGGTACAACATTGCATTATTTAAAAGAAGTAACACCCATTTCTGGCTTATGAAAAAAGGGTAACATACTCTGTAGGAGGAAACAGTCATCCTCTCATCTTCATGCTGCATACCCATCATTCACCCAGACTCAAATGTATCTCATTGGCCTTCACAGGTCAAACTAGGCCAGACTTCACTACTCCGTACATTCTTGACCTGCTACCTGTAGGACCATAGTTCTTTATGACGCAAAAAGGAAAGGTCATCCCTATCCCCAGGTCATCTATTCAACTCAGATGATTTGTTTTCATGTCATCTAAATGTTGAACATGGAAGTATGTTATGGCCTGTCCAAAGCTTTGGGCCTGCACAGCGAAGTGGTCCATTATCAGTGGTTTCCATAACAACAAGCAGCCCTCAATTCTGTTATCAGATGAAAGCAGTCAAAGTCAAGGTCTGTTTCTGTACGAGCTTTCCTTTGTTAAAAATTAGTCATAACAGAACTGATAGAATCAACTATTTTCATTCTGAAGTACAAACAGAGTAAAACATGTGAAAAGTTAAAAAAATTAAAGGATTTAGTGAAAACAATGGATGAATTACAAACACAATTTTCTCCCAGGGTTCAACTGGACCACCTCTGCCAATCTACCACTGTTGGGTAGTTGAGCAAGGCCCTTAATTCACAGTTTCTTGGAATTTATCAGTGTAAGTCTCTCTGCTAAATGACAAATGTAATCTTGTTTGTTTTGATAATATATCTTTTGATAAGCAATTTACATGTTCTGCAAAGGGTTCAGTGTCTGGTCAACAACTGACCATCCAGTGTTATACTCCATTTATCCTGGAGTGCAAACTTTGGCAATCAGACTCTGCTTTTCTTGGACATGGCATATTTATCTGGAAGATTAGTGTATTTCATTGTCCGATACATAACTTTTTAAAAAGCTATTAATGGCAGCACTATAATTCCATTCCAGACTTTTTTTTCATAACAATGAAACAAGGCTTATCAACAAATTACATCAAATGTAACAACTAGAAAAACTCCAGACAGAGTTGTACGTTTAAATATTTAGAGAAAGCTAGAGCAGCTTATGACAGGGTGCTGAGAGAGGTGTTGTGGTATTGTATAAGGAAGTCAGGAGTGGCAAAGAAGTATGTGACCATGGTAAAGGATATATCAGAGGACAGTGTGACAGTGGTGAGGTGTGTGGTAAGAATGATGGATGGGTTCAAGGTGGTGGTGGCACTGCATCAAGGATTAGCTTGAGCCATTTCTTGTTTGCAGTGGTGATGGACAGGTTGACAGACGAGATCAGACAGGAGTCTGCATGGGTTATGATGTCCATGGATGACATTATGATCTATAGTGAGGGTCGGGAGCAGGCTGAAGTGAGGTTGGACAGGTGGCAGTATCCATTTCAAATAAGGGGAATGAAAGTCAAGAGCAAGAAGGTCTATGTGTACATAAATGAGAGGGTGGGTTTGTTGGGCTTATTTTTCTACAGTGGTTCTTGAAAGTTTGTGAATCCTTTAGAATTTTCTATATTTATGCATAAATATGACCTCAAACATCATATAGATTTTCACACAAGTCCTAAAAGTAGATAAAGAGAACCCAGTTAAACAAATGAGACAAAAATATTATACTTGGTCATTTATTTATTGAGGAAAATGATCCAATATTACATATTATTGAGTGACATAAGTATGTGAACCTCTAGGATTAGCAGTTAATTGGTGAAATTAGAGTCAGATGTTTTCAATCAATGGGATGACAATCAGGTGTGAGTGGGCACCCTGTTTTATTTAAAAAACAGAGATCAATCAAAGTCTGCTCTTCACAACACATGTTTGTGGAAGTGTATCATGGCACGAACAATGGAGTTTTCTGAGGACATCAGAAAAAGAGTTGTTGATGCTCATCAGGCTGGAAAAGCGATCTCTAAAGAGTTTGGACAACACCAATCCACAGTCAGACAGATTGTGTACAAATGGAGGAAATTCAAGACCATTGTTACCCTCCCCAGGAGTGGTCGACCAACAAAGGTCACTTCGAGAGCAAGGCGTGTAATAGATGGCGAGGTCACAAAAGACCCCAGGGTAACATCTAAGCAACTGAAGGCCTCTCTCAGATTGGCTAATGTTAATGTTCATGAGTCCACCATCAGGAGAACACTGAACAACAATGGTGTGCATGGCAGGGTTGCAAAAAGAAAGGTTGGTCTCCAAAAAGAACATTGCTGCTCATCTGCAGTTTGCTAAAGATCACGTGGACAAGCCAGAAGGCTATTGGAAGAATGTTTTGTGGACGGATGAGACCAAACTAGAACTTTTTGGTTTAAAAAAAAAAGCTTTATGTTTGGAGAAAGGAAAACACTGCATTCCAGCATAAGAACCTTATCCCATCTGTGAAACATGGTGGTGGTAGTATCATGGTTTTGGGTCTGTTTTGCTGCATCTGGGCCAGGACGTCTTGCCCACCATTGATGGAACAATGAATTCTGAATTATATCAGAGAATTCTAAAGGAAAATGTCAGGACATTGACCATGAACTGAATCTCAAGAGAAGGTGGGTCATGCAGCAAGACAACGACCCTAAGCACACAAGTCGTTCTACCAAAGAATGGTTAAAGAAGAATAAAGTTAATGTTTTGGAATGGCCAAGTCAAAGTCCTGACCTTAATCCAATCTAAATGTTGTGGAAGGACCTGAAGTGAGCAGCTAATGTGAGGAAACCCACCAACATCCCAGAGTTGAAGCTGTTCTGTATGGAGGAATGGGCTAAAATTCCTCCAAGCTCGTGTGCAGGACGAATCAACAGTTTCAGGAAATGTCTAGTTGCAGTTATCGCTGCTATTATTAAGCAAATGTTCACATACTTTTGCCACTCATTAATATGTAATATTGGATCATTTTCCTCAATAAATAAATGACCAAGTATAATATTTTTGTCTCATTTCTTTAACTGGGTTCTCTTTATCTACTTTTAGAAGTTGTGTGAAAATCTGTGAAAAATCTGTGTGAAAAATGTATTAGGTCATATTTATGCAGAAACGTACAAAATCCTAAAGGGTTCACAAACCTTCAAGCACTACTGTATAAAGTCACTGATAAATGTTGGTTGTTGTGGTTTGCAAGGTTCTGGGTCTTGTTTCTACAATGTACTTGCTTATTTGAGCTTGCTTCTTGCACTTTTGTTTTTTTTCAACCTCTAAAGTTAAAAGGAAAATATTCTATATTAATGTTAGTTTTCAACTGATCAAATGGTCACTCTTTCACATTGTAGTAGGTCATCCATTTTGGGATATTTTTTGTTTGTTTTTTAGCGAATTTGCTTCTTTTGGGCTTCTTTCCATAAACCTGATTGCTTGTTTCTCTTATTGGATCTGTCAGTACTTAATATAGAACACATGAAATGGCTACCAAACACTTTTTGAGGCGAGATCTGACAGGATTCTGCATGGGCTATGGTGTTTATGGATGGCACTGTGGTCTCTAGTGAGGGTAGGGAGCAGGTTAAAGTGAGGTTGGACAGATGGCAGTATCCACTTTAAAGAAGGACAATGAAAGATAGTAGGACCAAGAAGGTCTATGTGTTCATGATTTAGAGCATGGGTGCTGAAGTTATATGGTTGAGCTTAAGTATTTGGGGTCAAGTGTTCAAAGTAATACAGAGGTGAAGAAATGAGTTGTGGGTGGCAGAGTGTTAGGAGTGATTTCCAAAAGAAGTATCTGCAAGAGTGAATGGGAAAGCTTAAAAGACAGTAGTTAGACCAGCTATGCTGTAATGACTGGAGGCAGTGGAGCTGGTAAAATGAGGTGGAGCTTGAAGCAGGTGGCAATGTTGAAGATGCTGCGATTTTCTTGGGGGGTGATGAAGATGGAAGGGTTGGGAAGGAATATATTAGAGGGACATCAGAAGTGGGATGTTTGGAGACAAAGTGAGAGAGGCAAGATTGAGATGTTTGGTTATGTGGAGATGACATAGTCAGGGCAAGGATGCTGAGGAGGAGAAAAGGAAGGCCAAAGAGGAGGTGAGGGAGGACATGCAATATGGTGAGGGGGGACATTCAAGTGGCTGGTGTGACAGACGCAGAGGACAGGGTGAGATGGAGATGAATGATCTGCTTTGGGAACCCTTAACAGAAGCAGCTGAAAGGAGAAGAAGAAGATGAAGAAGAAGCTGTCAAAATAATATAAAAATAATATAAAATAAAAAAGAAACACAAAGAAGCACAAAGTATAAAGTTGCACTTGTAATAACACAGTGTCTCTTCTATCAGCAGGGACATAATAGCAGTTATACCTAGAGTTCATTAATATTCATTACTATCATGACATTAGTTTACTCCATTAGACGCATTGTCCCCAAACCTGACCAGATATCTCGTGTCCAAAAATTATAGCAAATGCCTAGCGGATAACAAAAGTCCAGTACTCTTTGCCATGGATAAACACCATTAGACACCTCAGAACTTGTGGCTAATGTAGAATCTCTTCTCATCAAATCCTGAAAGGAAATTCTGTATAGTTATGAATAAAAACATATGGACATGTATATTAATCTAAAGTTTGAGTGTCATGATTCATCCTTACAAAATCCTTCCCACTGTTCTCGTAGAGACATGCCAGGAAGGCATGTGTAATGGATCACCAGGATAGAGAGTAGGAATCAGATGCAGGTTTTATTCAATAACAGAAAGATACACAACAAACGATGAATAGGACTAATGCCCAAAACCACAAGGGCTATAGAGCACAGCTGTTAGAACTCGGTCAAAGGATGAGCAGGCGAATGCAGGGCTCCAGTTCAAAAGACTTCAGTTTATTTATAAAGGCCCTCAAAAAACCAAGATGAGGCACTAATAAACAATGATACTAATAAAACTAACACCAATACTAATAATGACAAAATAGTAATAGTACCGATGCAAACACGAACAAAGGGAAACACAGAGAACCGAAAAGCTACTGAGAGAAATGAAGACTACAGTGGAGCACGGAGGATCCTAGGCCCAAACGATGGGAACCTGGAGAAGCGTGAAGCCAACATGGAAACAGTAAGCAGCCGGGGACAGAGGAGAGTTAACGTGGCTAGCAGTAGCGACTGGAGAAAGCGGAGAGCTAACGAGGCTAGCACTAAGCAACCGGAGAAAGCAAAGATCTAACGTGGCCTGCAGCAAGCAACCGGAGAAAGCGGAGAGCTAACGAGGACCAGCGGTGACCACAACAACAGACCCGCGAGCAGAAAACATAAGAGACGATTGCAGCCGCGATCAGAGAAGCCAGGCGGGCGCAGCCGCACTCACAGGGCAGGGAGAACCAGGACGCCAACTCGGAAATCCGGGAGCAGATGGAACAGGAAAAAAAAGAATCCAGCGGAATGGGACCACAACCGAGGATAATCCACATAGGAGGCGAACATAAACAAGTCCAGGAAGGTGAGCTAACAATATCAATGCTCCCTCAACAGTGTACGAGAGAGCAGGGCTTAAATAGTGTTCAGTCAGCTGAACGCCGTTAGCGAACAAACAGTAATCAACAAAAAACACGAGTTTCAGGTAGGGCCACGGCCATGTTCCTAGCGCACGGAATTGTGGGCGATGTAGTTCGAATCGCGTAGCAAGAAGCTAACAAGTGGCGTGGTGAACGCGGACGTAAACAAAAGAGTGAAGGACACTCAGACGTAGCACGAAGCTAAACATGGTGAGGCAGGTCCACACACCGATTAGGAATGAGGCAGGAGTGAGTCCATGAACAGACGGAGCCAAAAAAGGAGTAATCCATAACGGGTATAATCCACACTGGTAGGCGTGACCTCGCTAACACCTCGCAATGAACGTTTCTCGCAACTGAGTTTATATGCTGTCTCTAACACCTGTGAACAATAACCAATCCAAGTCCTGGGTAGCTTGGCGAAACCCCACATGACGCGTCTGAGAGCCGCTTGCTCACACCAGTGGTGAGTGAGGGGAAAACCTGAGCGAGACCGTGGGACGAGACAGCATGTAAGTCTTCTCAATGGAATTGGTGACATTCTGTAATTATCACTAATTGTCCGAAAATCCAGGTACACTATCTTAAGCATTGGCTAGTTTGCGTCACAACTGATTTGGTTACTGAGGTCTCTAGATCCTTTAGAATTACTTTACCGGTAAATATCAGCATGAAGTGCCTTCTTCAGCCACTTTTGTCCCGCATCATCCTGCAGATGCTTTGTTTTGAGCCTTTTCACTCTCCAATGCCAGCTGTGTAATTACATTAATAATATACTCTAGTCATCCAAAACTTTTCAGCCACCTGGTCTGTAATGATGTTTAGGTGTTAAGCATCAAATTACCATCCATATGAATGCCCAGCATCTCCCAGAAGAACATTATCCAGAGCATTACACTCCCTCCACTGGCTTGTCTGTTTCCCACATTGCATTCTGGTTCCATCACTTCACTTTACAATGGTGCGCACACGTGACTGCCCACGTGATGGAAATGAAAATGGGACTCATCGGACCAGATGACTTTCTTTCATTGCTCCAAGGTCCAGTTCTGACACTCAGTGACCACTGAAGGTGCTTTTGACTGTGGAGGTTAGCATGGTGAGCACTCAGTCTGCAACTAGGCAGCCCCATTCTCAGCAGTGCCACACTCTGTGATGTGACACATAACCAGCATTAAACATTTCTGAGATTTGTACAACTCTTCTGTACAGGCAGGTCAGCATTTGTTGCGTTCATGCATCGATGTGGCTTGAGTCTACACCCTGTTGACATTTGTGGTTTTCCATCTTCTCCATCTTCAATTCACATTGACACATTAACACAGACCAAATACTTAAGTGTGCTCAGCAGTGATGAGTACCTACCTACTGATAGTGGATTGAAGATGGAAAACCACAATTGGCGACAGGGTGTTGACTGAACCTTGCATATATCTCCCTCTACGGTGCACATCCCTATGCAGTGCTTAAATGAATCTGGAGGAATTTCAGTGCATAAAGGGAAGAGTGCAAGAAGACCCGTGATCTTCGATCTCTCAGACGGCACGGCATCAAGAACCGTCATTTATCAATAGCTGCTAGAACCACATGAGCAAGGGATTACTTTGTCAAACACAGTAATACAGACTTACAGTCACAAAAGCAAATTAAAACCTTCATGTGCAAAAAGAAGCCTTATGTTGACCATGTCCAGAAGCAGTGTCAACTTCTCAGGGCTCAGAGGCATCTGGGATGGACCATCACACAGCAGAAATGTGTATTGTGGTTGGAAAAATCGGTATTCCCAATTTTTTTTAGAAGAAATGCACGTAGTGTGCTCTGGACCAAAGACAAAAAAGGACAATCCAGACTGTTATCAGTGACAAAAAGCCAGGCTCTGCCATGGTATGGGGCTGTGTCAGTGCAAAGGTATCCTTTACAAAGGTAATTCAGAATTATTTGATGGCAGCATTAATGCAGAAAAGTACATTAAGCTATTAGAGCAACATGTGCTGCCTTCAAGATGACATCTGTTCCAGGGAGGTCTATGAATTTTTCCATGAAACAATGCAAAACCAAATGCTGCACACATTACAAAGGCCTGGCTGCAGAAGAAGAGGGTATGGGTACTGCACTAGCCTGTCTGAAGTCCCGATCTGTCCCCAATAGAAAATGTGTAGAGAATTTTGAAACAAAAATGTGACGTCCCCATAATCCCATACTGTTGCACACTTTAAGACATGATTGCAGCAAGAATGGTAGTCAGAGGACCCTGACTCACAAACAGGACAGGACAACAACAGGACAGAAAACAGAAAAGATTGCCTCTGTGTGAGTAAGGATAGAGTTCCAAGAAGAAAGGAGGTGAAAAAGTTGGACCTTGGGAGGTGACACAGACATGGACTTTGGAGACTTGGACCACGGGAAGGGACAAAGACTTGACAGAAAACAGGTGGAAACAGAACATTTACACAGAGGCAAAAACAGAAAACCGGTAGAACCTGAAAATGGGTGGAACCACAAAAGGGGTGGAACAGAGCAAACTCTAACAGAAATTGTTTTATAGTTTTATGCTTGAACCTGGAGCGTTTGGCTCCAACAGAAATGACCAAATCACATCCATCCTATAGGCTGCAGTAGTGTCAGTCTCCACTGTGATTTCTTCTAGCTAAGATACGAGTGGCACCAAAGCTATACTTCATGTATGTCCACCGTTTCTATCCAAGTCCCATTTTCCAGTCCCTTTGATCACCTTGTCTTCTCCCTTGATCTCAGTCCTGTCATCTCCTGTTCTGAGACTATGTGACAACCTTGCAGCTAGAATACTCCAGAATGAATGTTCCAGAATACAGAATACAGACTGCATTTATCGGTTAACTAACTGCAGTTAACTAAGTAAGTGTTTTGCACTTTCAGTCCATTACCCACTAGATTACATGAGATTTTATTATAAAATAAGCATTGTGTTAATGATTTTGGCCAACTGTAGGTTCATGTAAGTGTTTTAAACATTAACTTACTTATCATGAGGCAGATTGTCCATCTACAGGCACCATAATGTAACTGCTGTCATTTAAGGAAGCCAGCTTCAGCCTCATCTCCACTATGATACACCAAACACTGGTTAAAACTCCCCAATTCAAGTTACATTTAACTTCTGATGAATATGTTAGAACCGCATCGTGAATCAGGGAGCACCTGTACAAACTCCATTAATTCATATAATGCCATATACAGTGTGCATTTTCTGGTTACTCATCATTTTTGGTTCTTTTGTGACGCATGTGAATCGCACAAGCCAAAGACTTGAGACTTGAAAGGTAAGCCTTTGTGTTTAGCAATGGCTATTATTACACAGGCCATGAAGAACCCAGTTAGAGTATTAAATAGAAGTACCTTCTTGATTTCATGAACTGTTTGAATACAAATCACATAGCAAAAAAAAAAAAAAAACACCACACACGCTGGTTAATGATTGTGAGTTTCCCTCAACACAATGCATCATGAAACTGTTCTGTCCGCACAGTGACAGGGCGACAGAGCAAACTCCAACACAATGGCTACCCAGCAAGTCTGGAACATAGTCAGGGGAGCTGGATAATGACCCAATAACGATCAGACGGCCAGTGTATAAGGGATGCGTGGTGCTGCTCTGCACCAAGGAGCATACTTAATGGAGCTCTTAGCCAATAGAAAACTTTAAAACTCATGCAAGACCAGAAAAGAAAGGCAGCTATCGACAGTGAAGCCACTTTACTTGCGTCACGCAAGGACACGCATCGATTGCTTTAGTAGGGCCCTTATTAGAACAGTAGCTCTGCGTTAGTTGTTGTTTGACCTCTTTGGGGAAGGATACATTTTAAGAGCTAATAGATTTACTGAGGGACCTCCATCACTGCCTGATCAAAGGCCAACATTTCCATCAAAATAGCAACTAAAGCCTGACATGATTATGCCATGTACTGTTCCACTCCAAACATAAGATTATTTTAATATAGCGTGAAAATGAGTATGGGCCAAACGTTAAAAGCGTGTTTTCTGCTTCTTTCTGATGTGTCTAAAATGTTTGTTTATCAGACTCTGCCAGCATATTCCTCTCTCTCCTCCATTTTTACCATCCTTGCCACTCACAGTTATTTAAATCTTCAAGCTTGAGACTTGCAGATATCCAGCATGTGTGTTATTAGCCAAAATGGAAAACTGCATGCACAGATCTGGCCATCTTGGAGGAAATGAAGAACTTTAACTACGCAGTGTGACTGGATCTACCATCCCAGTAATGACACTGCGGCAGAAACAGTTTTCTCCGGTGCATTAGCTAATAGGTGTAGACAATGAAATGAGCAGTGCTAAACAAACTCTTAGTGACTTAAAGCAAAGCTGGTGTCTTCACTGAGCACTTGCACTTGAATTACACACACACCATCGACGCTACAGCTAAAACTAATAACGCGACAGGCAGTAGCTAGAGACATGGCTACACACAGCGAATCCCAGTACAGACGCTAAATGCTAAGTGCTAAACAGACATGAAAACATGCTGTACAGAAACACAGAGATATAAACCCAGACTGGACAAAATGTGACAGGAAGCCAAGGAGCCAGGAACACGGACAGTGTAGCAGTGACAAGACCTGATGAGGAGAACAACAAGAAGGGTAGAAATAGGGGGGAACAGCTGGCTGTAATTGAGCAGCTGGTTAAGGAAAGGGAAAAGGGCCAGAAGGGAACTATGCAGGATGACGTAGCTTCTCCTGGCACACATCATACTGACAATAGTCATTTGGAAAGATTAGCATATAAATTTGTGTATCGTCTGCGTAGCTGTGGTAAGCTAGCCCATAGTCTTGTAAGATCTGTTTAAAAACATGGCAAAAGCTGTGAGTAAGAAGCTATACAGGTTTGGATTTGAGCACAGCACTGCTATGACTGGCAAAAACAAAGGGCTAAACTATTCCAGTATGCCCTCAGGATGCCATTTGTATCAGATGTGATCAAACGTGGTGTTTTCACAAGTGCAATTTTCCATTTTGCAGCCAGAATTAATTGCAGTGTTGTTAACCTGGGGTTTAATACCTAAGTGAGTTGATTATTTTAAATGTTGCACCCACTGTTGCAAGACTTCCATATTTGTTTAATCACCTTCAATAGGTGCAAATAAATTCCAAAAAAAAACCAATCATACTGGTAAGGATTTAAGAATGGAGATGATTGGTTCCTTTCTTTTGGTCCTAGTGAACTGTGGGAACTGCATTTTGTAAATACTGTCTACCTACCTACATACCTATCTATCTATCTATACATGTACACACAAATTAATGTACAAAAAATAACATTAAGCACCCATATAGAAAAGTTGGATTGCTCGGCATGCAGTTACATTGCAGGGAGATACGTAATTGATTATAATTGTGGTCTGATTACACACTGTGCCTTGCCACAAGAGGGCGTTAAAGTGCTTCCCCCACTGTCTATAAAAAGGCTCTCAGAGGCTCAGTGGTGAGTACTTCAATCCTGCCTTTGATCATCAACTGCTGGTGTGATGATCTGGAGAGGCATTGCATACGACAATCAATCACTCCTAGTAGTGATACGAGGGACACTAACAACTCAGCAATATGTGCAGAACATCTTGCAGCCACGTGTGTCATCGCAGGGCTTTCAACTGGCACTTTTCAGCAGGATAATGCTTGATCACACACAGCAATGGTTTCCCAGGATTGTCTAACAGTGTAACTAAAGCCTCCTTTCAATTGTACAGTTTTCCCCATATAAACATATCCATTCGCTCTAATATTGTAAGTTTCGTTCGATCTCAACACAAACTTCTTGGTGAGGTATTTTTTATCAATAGGCAGGTGTTTGCAAACCCAAATCATGTCCAATCAATTGAATTTACCTCAGGTGAACTCCTATTAAGTTGTAGAAGCAGTGTCAGAGTAAAGAAAATGCACCTCAACTCACTTTTGGGTGTCTAATCAAAGGATGTGCACACTTGCGTGTACAGATAATGTATATATTACAGGTTTATAGTTAGCATGAAGACCAATTTTTGGAAATTAGTTTTCATCAATTTTGCTGAACACTAATCATCTGGTTGTCTGCATTGTATATGAAGAAACGATCTGAAGAACGATCTGAAGAACGATCTGCAGGTTCTCTCTAAATGCACGCAGGGAATCAATATATAACTTAATTAATTTCTTAAACATGCACTCGAGACACATTACACGAATTATATTTCTTAATTACTAAACACATTTATCCTGTTTGTGACCCAGACTGCACCGTTGTGTTCGAGTGCAGGCCTGAAACCTGAGTTGTGTGTAAGTAAACTGGTCTAAACTGGTGTATTAGTGGTTGTGTCTTGTTTGTTTAGCGTGTCTGAGTTTTGAGGGGGATGTGTGGACATCAGCGTGGGTACACAGGTGCCCTCAGGAGAATGGAACAGCAGATGCCCGACTCACTGCCTGCATTACAATAGCTCTCATATCCTGGATACAAACACACACAAACACGTTTGTCTATCATCATGAGGACTTTTCATTAAAATGTTATAGTAGCATTCTGCACATACACTTAACCCTAACCTTAATAAACTAAAAGCAAATCTTTTTGGCTTTTTTTGTATTTCCCAAACGAAAGTTGAGGTTTAAAATGACAGATTTCCTGGTGGTGACCAGAAAATGTCCCTGCAAGGTACAGGATATCAGCTCCTTCTATTCCTCTAGGGATATATGACCAACACACACATGTTTCTGCTCTATTCCTCCCAGCTTTCCTACTGGACACTCATTTGGAATGACACAAGATTTGCATATCCGTATGGAATGATCATCACATGCCCACAGCGTCAAAAGTCATCAGAAAGTTGAATATTTGGTAGAATTTCATCAAAATACCTCAAGAGGTTCTCCAGCAGGCATTCCATAGCTTGCATTCTGAATTCTGATTGATACTCTCAAACGTTTTTAATATGGATCTGTACGGTAAATCATGAGGGGCAAGTCAGAAAGATGAGTCGACTCATACGTGAAAGCATGTGCATGAATTATTCAAAGGTGATCCACTAGACAAGTAAACAAATCCATTCACTGGGTGTTCACTGCTCATTTCCCAGGGTGTTGTTTGTGAAAAAAGACTCATATTACAGCTTATTCTTAAGGAAGCCCTGAAGGATAAGGTGAGAAAAATATTAATTCCTCCGTACAGAACAGCTTTAACTCTGGAATGTTGGTGGGTTTCCTCACATTAACTGCTCACTTCAGGTACTTCCACAACATTTTGATAGGATTAAGGTCAGGACTTTGACTTGGCCTTTCCAAAACATGAACTTTATTCTTCTTTAGCCATTCTTTGGTAGAACGACTTGTGTTCTTAGGGTTGTTGTCTTGCTGCATGACCCACCTTCTCTTAAGATTCAGTTCATGGACAGATGTCCTGATGTTTTCCTTTAGAATTCTCTGATATAATTCAGAATTCATTGTTCCATCAAAGCCGTCCTGGCCCAGATGCAGCAAAACAACCCCAACCCATGACACTACCATCACCATGTTTCCATTGATAAGATTCTTATTCTGTTTTCTTTTCTCCAAACATAACGCTTTTCTTTTAAACCAAAAAGTTCCATTTTGGTCTCATCCGTCCACAAAACATTCTTCCGGTAGCCTTCTGGCTTGTCCACATGATCTTTAGCAAACTGCAGACGAGCAGCAATGTTCTTTTTTCAGGGCAGTGGCTTTCTCCTTGCAACCCTGCCATGCACACCATTGTTGTTCAGTGTTCTTCTGATGGTGAACATTAACATTAGCCAATGTGAGAGATGCCTTCAGTTGCTTAAAAATTACCCTGGGGTCCTCACCAACTATTACATGCCTTGCTTTTGGTGTGATCTCTGTTGGTTGACCTCTCCTGGGGAGGGTAACAATAGTCTTGAATTTCCTCCATTTGTACACAATCTGTCTGACTGTGGATTGGTGGAGTCCAAACTCATTAGATATGGTTTTATAACCTTTTCCAGCCTGATGAGCATCAACAACTCTTTTTCTGAGTTCCTCAGAAATCTCCTTTTGTGTTTGTGCCATGATACACTTCCACAAACATGTCTTGTGAAGAGCAGACTTTGAGAGATCCCTGTTCTTTAAATAAAACATAGCTCACACTCACACCTGACTGTCATCCCACTGATTGAAAACACCTGACTCTAATATCACCTTCAAATTAACTGCTAATCCTAGAGGTTCACATACTGTTGCCACACAGTAATATGTAATATTGGATAATTTTCCTCAATAAATAAATGACCAAGTATAATTTTTTTGTCTCAATTGTTTAACTTGGTTTTCTTTATCTATTTTTAGGACTTGTATGAAAATCTTATGATGTTTTAGGTAATGTTTATGCAGAAATATAGAATATTCTAAAGGGTTTCAAGTACCACGGTAAATTCACTTCCCATTTCTAGACAGTAAGTCCTCTATACAAAACAGTTCCGTTCCGAGAGTGAGAATTCCCCCGTATCGAGCCTCCAACACCTGATCTCACTTACTTTCATTTTCATGTCCATTGTTATGACTGGCCAAATCATAGCAAGATCATCACTGCTTCTACACTTAATATCAGACGTTCTAGGTTTAAAATAGAACAATAATTGCACAAATAAGGAGAGAAGGTATGTACTGTACACAGTTGGTGTCATGGCCACGGTCCTACCAGATTACACTTCCTTCCACGTCATCCCTGCAGGCGTGATCTTTGTTTAGGTTCTGACTTCCTGATTTACTTCAGCTGTTTAGTTTCTGTCTAATTAGTTTGGTTATTTAAACCCTACATTTCGTTTGTTTGGCACGCATTGAGTAAGATTCTGTGTGGCTCATACTGTTACAATTTTGGTCCCTGTCCAGTTTCCCTCTTCCTCACATGTATATTACACCATTCCTGTTTGCTGCGTTTTGGACTGTTTGTGGATTCTGTATGCCCATGTCTTAATTGCAGCATTCAGTTTTCCAGTATTTTTTCAGTTTCTTAATAAAGCTCTGCTTTGTACTGGCTTCTAGTGTTCATCTCCCACTTTCTGCCCAAGCATGACAGTCAGTAACACAACCACTTTTTGATAAAGCCAGAATATGACCGAGACCGAGTAAACAACAATGTTCTGCTCACCTAACTGACCGTGCTGACATGCAACGTCCGCCACATTTAAATAATTTTAAATGTAATGCACACGCACTTTGAAAGTTTGTTAGTCAAAGGTTCACATCTAGGGGACTTAAGATTTAAGGACTTAAGGACCTAAGATGAATAAAATCTTATCTCACTGTAAAGCTGTGTGCAGTGTGCAAATCCTAATTGCCTTGCTCCCTAATCTCTCTCTCTCTCTCTCTCTCTCTCTCTCTCTCTCTCTCTCACACACACACACACACACACACACACACACACACACACACACACACACACACACACAGCCACATTTATGGACTGAGAAACTGTCTTTTATGTGACAGCACAACATATTTCCAGGTGTATTTACAATGCAAGGTATTTCAGAAGAGTGCAGGGAATGGAAAAGCCTGCAGAAACTAGCATATTGAACTCTGCTGTGCTGCACTGCAAAGATGTAGTTCTTTTTACTCCAATTGTTTCTCTCCCACAAAAAGAAACCTAATCCATACCTGTCCCACTATTTACACAGAGTTCTTGTGCTAAGATCCATTGCATGTAATTCACCTGAGTTAAGACGCCTTCTCATCTTCATCATCATCAACATCTGGGTGCTTACAAGGAGCTCAACATCAGCCAGAAGTTGCTCAGCATTCAGTCTGCACACGCTGATGCTGCATGAGTTTAGTAGAACTTTCTGCACCAAAGGCTGTCTGTTACGTGTGTTGTTACAACTGCTGTACTACAACAGCTAATGTATATGGTAAGGTAACGTCTGGGTTAAGTAGGTTATGGATGTTATGTGGCACATACCTGTACAGTACATTGTTAACTACTCTATTTGATCTACTATAATTTCTTGTGAATGTAAATATGTTGAATGATTCTGATTCTGATCTTTTCACCCATCGAGAACAGTTAGCACATGTACAAAATATTTAAAAAGTGCTTCCTGTGCTTTCTTTGCATAAACACATTTATGCAATTATTCTTGCAAATATTGGCATAATAAATAAGTGCTTTTTATGTTGAATCTTAATTATCAGGGTCTTAATCACATTATATTATACTCACAAAAAAAAGAATTGGTTCCATTGGTTCCTTTAGAGTAGGATCAGGCAGATTGATTGCTGAACATAACCATCGCATTCCCATAATGTCCACCTATATATCTCTCACGGCTTTACAAAATGGTCCCAACATGTATTAAATATTATCTATTATCTTAATGGGCCAAGTGGAAAGTCCTGAGCTCTCCTGAATGCATCACTTCACAAGAAATGAAACACTGTCTACTTTATACATGATGAGTCTACCGAGATTACAAGATAAATTAGTGACACAGCGGTCAATTAGGCTTGCCACCACAGCTCTTTTTGAGTGTGTTAGTGCCCTCTGGCCAGGTTGGGTGTCACACACGAAGGCTGGTAGGGGGCTCAGTCACATGACATCCCATCTGGGGCATGCTTTCACCTGTGTTCTTTGTTCTCTGGAAATAGTCACTGAACCCCCACAGAAAAAGCAGGAATAAGACAGAGCTACTGTAATGCAATGCCAGATAATGGAATTGACATTCAATTAAAGTTTCGTCCAAAATTAATTAGTATTATGTTTAGTATGAAGTAAAAATAGGTTCCACCAGCTATTTACAAAGCAGGTGCTAATGTTTAGTATTGGAGCAAGATAGCATCCAGAACTGGCATTACCCTACTGTGTACAAAGCAACCTTATTAAAGATGACAGACATGTGCAAATATTTACTGAGGGGCCAAACAAAGAGCAGTAATGACAAGGTTATTTTAATGCAAATGTGACCTTTGGGCATGTTTATAGGTTTAAACCACCATTGACATGCCATAGGAAACGCATATTAACCTTCTAATATGCAGACAGTTACTTGGCAACTGTTTTCTAACATAACTGAATGAAAAATAATACTGTTATATTTATTACATTAAACATATAATATGTTTTATTTATACCAAATCTGTCTCTCTACACGTTGCAATTACAATTACAATATTATGCTAAATGCATGTGCAATTACTCATACAACTGGAAAAATTAGTATTGGAATTATTAGTAATAAATATAATTTAGTCTTTACAACTGAGGTATGTAAGTAAACAGGGAGCAAATTGTGATCACTCAGATTTGTTGGTTGCTGGGTAGGTGGGTTGCTGATGTGTCATATGATCCCTTCTGGTTGTTCCCACTCCCATGCTACACTTGCACAAACATGTTCTTTTAAAATGCACTCATTGACAAAAAAATAAAGCACCGAGATAAAAATAAAAAACTGCAAAAACATGCAGTTACATCACAGGCAGATATGTAAATGATTACACTGGGTCTTGTCACAAGAGATTGTAACAGTGCTACCCGCACTATTAGAAGTCTCCCAGAGGCTACTTATGGGTAGTGTACCTTTTGGTAAGAGATTGCTGGCTGCTAGACATGCCTTTATGACACAATTGCCCACAGCTGGGACTGTAGATCCTCCAAACTCATAGTTTTCCGTCCCATACATCCTTGATTGACAATAAATCTGGCAACTGGGCAAGTTAAGGAAGTTTTGCAATCTGGAAGAGACATTCCTGGGAAAGCTTTGCTGTGTGTGAGTGAGTATTATCCTGCTGAAAAATGCTAGTTGGAAGCCCTGCCATAAGACACTGTTCTGCACATATCTCTGAGCTGCTAATGTCCCTTGTATTACTACTAGGGGTGACTGACAGTCGTATGCAATGGCTCTCTAGATAATCACACTAGCAGTTGGGGCACTGTGTCGCTCTACAACAAAGGCAGGATTCAAGTGCTCACCATGAGGCCTCCATACTTGAACCTGACTGTCGTTGGATTCCAAGCAGAACCTGGATTCTTTGCTAAAGACAAAACGCTCCCAGTCCATAGCAATCCAATCCAAAGATTCTGGTTCACATCACAACTGCAAACAATGATGGCTGGCTGTCAATGGCAGGACACATAATGGGAGTCATGAAACCAAATTTCCTTCTGCTAAGTGCCTGGAAATAGTCCAGTCAGAGAAAGGGGTGTGTAGTGAATGTACCACCTGTGTCTGGATGGTGAACTACAAAAGTGTGGGAGCTGTTCGTGCTTGTTGCTGGATCAAATGATCTTCTCTACTAGTGGTCTGTCTGGGCTGTCCAGAGCCTGTTCGCCGTGTGTGCATGCCCTCACACAACCACTGCTCCCAACATCTCCTAATAGCTAGGTCAGAACAACCTAGATGCCGAACATTGTTGAATCAACCAGATCGTTTGATTTGTCGAATCTACCAGACCTGCTTCTCTCAGTTTAATGATGCTCCCCCTCTCAAAGTCTGTCAACTTGGAAAAATGTCTTTGAGTGCGTCGTAGAGGCATGTCTAGCAGCAACATTCTCTCACCAAGAGGTACACAACCCAAAAGTAGCCTCTGAGAGCAGGGGAAGTAATATTATACTCTCTTGTGGCAAGACCCAGTGTGTAATCATTATACAACTCTTATCATTTACATATCTGTCTGTGACATAATGGCTTGTCGAGTTTTGCAGCAATCTGACATTTCTATCTGGGTTTTTATGTTGTTGAGTGGAGCTTCATAGACATTCATATCATCCCTAACTACATATTCTGTTTTCTCTCCGAGTTCTTCTTCTGGTACCAGTTTCAGTCTTCACACTAAGATGTTCTTTCAGCAAGAATTGAAATCCTCATACCTTTTCTCAGACCTCATTAGAAGGTCCTAAACAGGTTGGAGTTTTGTGTTGGTTATGTTCTGTAAATCAACCAATGGAGGGGTGTGGTTTGCTTGGAAAGCAAGCAGCAATGTGAGCTTGCTGTTACAGCTGCACTTACCTCTTTTTTTTTGCAGTTTTCTCATCCATTTGAGGGATAGTTGAGCCGCTTGCTTTTGAAACAATGAGTGTTTTTGCCACGTTGAAAGTTATTAACCACATCACCTCCATGTTCTTGTTGGTCTCCTCACAGAACCAGTTGTGTGTAATACTGCCCTCAGAAGACATTTAACTAAGAAAACTTCAGCATGTGTCCAAACTCCCCCTTCCCTCCTCCTGTTGACTGAGGATGTCATATGCCACCAAATCTTACCTGCCGAGGACCCGAGAATCTATGGTCATATTCTATTTTTTATAATATTGATTATTTTATGTCTTATACTATTGCACTGTATTGTATAGTTTTATATTCTTTGTTATATTCTTCATAATACTGTATTCTCTTTCTGTCACAATCCATGTATGGAGGAATGAGGGAAACTGACATAACAGAAAGTGTACGTGCTTCCGTGACATGAGATGTGGCGAGAACAGTGTTAACAAGAGAGCTTAAGGTGTTAAGGTAACAGCTAAGGTGCAAATATAAATAGGCAGCACTAATCCTGACAGACAACAATAGGTGCCATCACTAACAATGGGACGCAAGGCTAACAGCAAACACTAACACAGAAACATATAACCGATAATAGTCTAACACTATCACATCTAGACAATGTGTTCATACAAACATACAGCGGTTACACAGACCAAACATACAGTACTCAGTTCTAAGACACACAGACAATGCTAAAGCAAGCAGCAGTGTGTAGACAAACAAATACAGCCTACGCTAACAAAGGACTAGGTTAACACATATACAGAACAATGCTGAGAACCAGGAGCCTAGAAATCAAAGTGGATGCAGAGACCACACAAATAAGTGAACAGAAGTGAGGGTTTTATATATGCAATTGTACAGCCTGCTGTGGAAGTCGAATAGTGTCAGAAAGGAGCCATGATGGATGATGCTGCCTTTGAGCACACATCAGTCTGACACTTTCATTTATTATAGATTATATATTATTTTATTTATATTATTATGTTTAATGTAATTATATTTGTATTTAGCCTCTGTGTATTTAAACTATTATTATAATTGTGTTATTTTAAGTAATTTAGTTAAATTCTTATGTATATCATCTAGGTGGCACGGTGGTTTGGTGGTTGGCACTGTCGCCTCACAGCAAGAAGGTCCTGGGTTTGATCCCATGTGGAGAGGTCTGGGTCCTTTCTGTGTGGAGTCTGCATGTCCTGCCTGTGTCCAAGTGGGTTTACTTCAGGTGCTCCGGCTTCCTCCTACAGTCCAATGACATGTGATAGGTCAACTGGTGTCTAAAGTGCCCCTAGTGTGTGAGTGAGAATGCCCTACAATAGAATGGCACCATATCTAGGGTTGGTCCTGCCTAGGCACTGGCAATCCTGTGACTCTGTCCAGGATTAAGCGGATAACAAAGTGAATTAATTAATCAATGAACATATATCATGTAGGCTGCCCAAAGAGGTTGGTCCCTTTTTGAGTCTTGGTCCTCCCAAGGTTTTTTTTCTCATCATGTTTAAGGATTTTCCTTGCCACTGTTGCCCTAGGCTGGTATATTTAGGTATAGATAGTTGTAAAGCTGCTTCGAGACAATACCCTGTTGTAAAATGCACTTCATAAATCCATTTCGACTGGTCTTCTGTTCAATGCTTTTCATAGTTTGGACTCATACAAAAAGTTTTTATTTTAAAAGGACTATCTGTAGTCTTTGGATTCCTTGGGATCTTTGCAATAGACAGTATAGTACTTCCTTTGTACACAATTTGTCCCTATGTGATCCTTAGACATCCAGTTTGCGTATTCTCAGGCAGAATGACTTCATCTATTTTCCAGACTGATCCTCAGCTTCATTACTGCATGTCCTCCATGACCCTGTGAATACATAAGCAGACAGGATGCAAGGGTGAGATGGAGAAACACCAAAATGGAGTTTCAGAGATAACAAAAGGTCTTCAACAACAATAAGCTCTGAGTAGAAATCTGAAAATACAGTTTTTTTCTTTGCATTTTGCCACATTAACTGGGTGTGTCAGGGTTCCTCTGAAGATGATCTGTGCATTAAGTCAGCACTAAATGAAACTGCCAAGGGAACTTAATATTAAATTTCATTAGCAAAGGAAGTTGTACAGTTTTTATCCAGGCATGTTGATTTGAAAAATCCAATTTGTCATTATGCTGATTTAACTTTTTTCCAAAATTCCACAACCATTTCCTTTGCTATGGCTCCAGCACAGAGCAGCAGTTAATGCTATTAATGCTTAGCTGATGTTAAAAGCCAGCAGAATCCATAAAGATAAAAGCCTTCCATCTAAAAGAATCAGGCTTTGATTTTTAATGGTTCTTGATACAGGCATTCCTGCATGCGGAAATGGATGTGTGTCTACACATGTGAAACCTTTGTTAATTTTCTAAGCGTTAGCTTAACACAGCCTTTGATGGAAAAAATGTCATATTTCTGCGTATTGCATTGCACTGTTACTGCTTATTTGATGAAAAAACAAGCCACCTCCACAAATAAAGATGATCCATTCTTTTTGGAAGGTCACCTAACTTTGGCTTATTATGATTTAATAAAAGTTGGGTGTTGAAAATTCTTAAGAACTATGTTGCTTCTACACAGTTGGCAGAGGATCACATGCGCTTAATAATCTGATCCTAGTCAGATTTCTGCAGTTATCTGATTATTCAATGCAGTTATACAGTTTTTCATGTATACAGCATACTCCGATCTAGAAATCAGATTAAGAAATCCAATAAAGAGTGCTGGGCTTTTTCCCAGTAATCGGATTTCTCATAGCCTGTATACCAGTTACCTGATTTCAATCAGTTTTCTCAGTCTGCATATGCTGAGACCATAGTTGCAGGTCTGCTTATTCTAAAGACTTGGCTTTATTTGGGCTCTTTTTCCATTGACTTTCTTTATGTCTTGGGACCTGGCAACCTAGGAATTAAACGATATTAAAGTCAGCAAAACAGCTAGCGAACACTTTGTGGATACTCTGAAATGCAGCATATTTGATTATTTAATATTAAAGTTTTAAGTTTACATCACATATTTTTATGAGATTATTGGCTGGTTGCAAAATAGAAATCCAGTTATTGCCTGAGTCATGTAAACCCGGAGGTTTACCATTATCTAATTACTTAAGTGCACATATACTTGATCGGATTATTGGCAAAATCTGATTTTTTTGCAGTTATCGGATTATTAAGTGCATGTAAACACACACACTTAGGAAAATAAATATACACAAAGTTCAGAAAGCTGTAAAATTGTAAAGTGCTTGTGTCTTTCAGTTTTCACTGATAGAACCACTCACAGACTGGTCGAGTATGCAAAGCAAAACCCTCTCACCACTACAAAGGACCTGCAGGACAGTTTGGCTGGAACAGGAGTGGTGACACATTGGTTCACTGTCATTTGCAGGCAAGAGTCTTCAGAAAAAAAAAAGTTTCTGTGGCCACGTCACAAATGTCAACATCTACCGTATGCAACACATCTCTAACATAAACCTAACACATTCCAGTATCAAGGCCTGTGGTCTGATTAATATTGAGCTGCTTGGCAACAGTTACCAAAGGTATGGTTGAAGAAAAGGAGGATTTCAAACTTGCCGTTAGGATTTGGCATTCTGTGTCAGCCATTGGCAGTGGAAATATTGTGAGCATAGAGGGAATGTCACACATAAATGTGTTTGCTCATAATTACTATACATTACACTGCCATCGTTTACACAAACACACTTCAACCTTTGCATACTGCATACAGTAAAAGTCTTTTTAACCAGAAATGCTTGTTATTTTAAGAGGTTGTTTGTTTAATGTTCGTCAGTAATTATGATCACAGTTTAATTTTTTAGTTATGTTCACTCTTTTCTCCATCTGTTTCTCTCGATCTGTCCCAGAACATCAGTTGACACAAATGGCTTCCCCCCCTTGGATGAGATACATGGGAACCACCATCTGGGAGGCCATCTGCCCATTTGCTTTGTTACCTGTGTGGTCTCCAGTCTTAAGTGCTCTCTAAAAACAGGTTTTCTATTTGGTAGATATTTTTTCTTTTCATGAATATATTGCATTTTAGTAACTTCAGTGGTTGTGTCAACCACCCGAATCAGTGAGGTTGTGAGGACCTGTATGCAGTATTCTATTTCTAACAACTCCAGAATAATATCCAGCATATATCAGTGTGAGAGTAAACAACAAACACAAGATGCCCACAGAAATAATAAAGTCCATGTGGAAATCCATAGAAAAAGTACTGGGGCAATAGTCAGAGTTGAGTCACACTGATCACAGCAAACGTGGCATGGCTAAACCTTACTGATAACCTCTAAATAGTATTACCATTAACACCTTTAAGAACACCTCAGGAGAATGACCAGTATTTTTCAACCTACAGTAACCTGGTATAACCACTCCTTATGGAAGTACTGATCAGAGAAGCATCTCGGAATGCACAAAGTGTTAAACCTTAAGGCAGATGGACTACGACAGCAGAACATCACACCTGGTTCTAATTCAAAAACAGGAATTGGGGGCTACAGTAAACTGGAAAATTGTCTCCTTGGTTGTTAAATAAATCTCTATTTCTCCTGCTGTCATAATGGGGGTAAGAAGGGACAAGGGATAGATTCATTCATTCACGTTTTTATCTGCTTAATTGTGGACAAGCCAGTGGGAGAGCTGGTGAGATGACACAAACGCCCATTCCCTTACTGCCATGTGCACCCAGAGTAAACCCACTCAGACATGGGGAGGACATGCAAACTCCACACAGGTTGGACCCAGACCACTCCACCTGGGATCAAACCCAAGACCTTCTCGCCATGAGGAGGCAGTGCAACCCACCGAGCCACCATGCCGTCAGATGAGGGAGACACAACAAACTAACGAATAAACCCCATGAAAACCAGACAGACAGTGATGATACAACAATACAATGCTAACTGGAACATCTACGAGCAATAATAACTACAAACCTCAGTGCTAACACCAAAGAGCTAACAAACGAGACAATACCACATGGAACAATACAGATAGCCAATAGACTAACATGCTAAAAAGATGCTAACATAAACAATGGAGCTAAACAATGAGACTAAGTTAACACGTAACATACAAGACTCAGAACAAGACAAGCAACAAGACCAAGATCACACAAACCGAGCAGGGTAGTGAGACAAGACCAGACAAGGAAGTGAACAGGAAGAGAAGTGTTTACAGCAAATAGCAACAACAACAGCTTCACCTGCGTGGAAAGGGAAAGGGGTTGGAGGAGAGCAGTGCTGGATGATGTGGCTCTCCAGCAAACTTCATTCTGACAGATGTGACGTGTTAATTGTAGGGTAAGAATTTGGTGTAACATGTATCCATGGGTGGCATATGGTCACATTGTGAGACTCCACGTCACAGTACCATTTACATTTCAAGCTGATACAACCTTACAATCCAAGCAATGGTGGGTTAAGGGCCTTGCTCAAGGCCCCAACATTGGCAGCTTGGCAGAGGCAGGATTTGTGGTATCCGCCCTACTACCACAGTCCCTAGCTCTGAGATCCCAGGTTAGATCCTGACTCCGGGCATCGCCTGTAAGGAGTTTGTATGTCCTCCCTGTGTTTATGTGGGTTGTCTCCAGCTACTCTGGTTTTCTCCCATATTCCAAAGACATTAATGTTAGGTTACTAGGTTTTTCAAAAGTGCCCTTAGTGTTTGAGTGTGTGTATGATAGTTTGAATGTACGTATGCGGTTGTTCCAACCTTGCGTCCTGTGTCGCCCAGCTAGGCACCAACCTTCTCACATCCCTGACTTGGATTAGGCAGATAAAACAATGAATTAATAAATGAATGCATATCCATGGGCCCTACCTGCCTTGTGACAGAAGCTCAAGCTGGGTTTTCTAAAAAAATATTTTATTATGTTTGATTTAATGCTATATAATGGTGTTAAGAATGTTTCATTGGGGCACTTTTGACACCCTGTACCAAATCAAGCATCAAATGTGATAGCCTATGTGAGTATTGTTGCTGACATGTGCATCTCTAATGCCTACCATCAACATAAACCTTCTCCATAGTAACCAGAATACAAAACAATATAACAGACCATGCAACACTCATGCTAACATAGGCCAGTCTTTATTGTATAGTTTTGTTGATGTTATGAATAATTTAGGTACTTCTGAAAGAAAACATAGGTCTAACCCAGAATGAGAAAGATGTTCCTAATAAATACAAGCAAGTGGGTTGATTAGTCTTTCAATGGGCCAATATGAGATGGATATAACTTTGACATCACTATCTGGATGGTAATCATAATGATTGCTTGTTGGCAGCCATCCAATGTGTCCCACATATATCCTCTACAATGCTCTGAAGTATGCTTACACACATGGTGGGCCCACATCCAGTCATTCACTGATGCTGTAAAAGCCCTGACTAGAGGGCTAAAGGTGGGTATCAGAGAGTCAGTGTTAGATAGGGTAGGTCCACTCATTGTGGATGCTGCTATAGAATGCCTGGAGAAATCCTCTGGCTAAATCATACCATCTGCCCATTTGTTTGTTGGGTGCACCAAATTATAAGGACCCTGCATTCTGTCTGTACTAACCTGCAGTGAAACTAGAGTGTCCATCTGTCTTTAGGATGGTTCCTTCAGCTGTCATGTTCCTAAACTACAGCCTGTGCAAGTGAGCAGTAATATTTATGCATGTAATATACCAGTAATGGTACATTGGTAGCTCACTTCTCGTCGTTCCAGAAGGCTTGTCGAGAACCGAAAATGACGAGTATCAAACATATTTTCCCATAAGTAATAATGTAAATTGAATGAATCTGTTCCAGAACCCCAGAAAATCCACAATGTATAAGGCATTGTATTGTACAGGTGATCAATAATTTACGAAGGGAATATATTCCATCAAATCCATCATAAGTTAACGAGTGTTTGGTAGAGTGGTCTATACTGTATAATAGCAGAGCCTATGATAAGTAATGATAAGTAAGTTAATGTTTAAAACACATACATTAACATACAGTTGGCCAAAATCATTAACACAAAGCTTATATTATAATAGTGTTGGTCCTCCCAAGGTTTCTTTCTTATAATGTTTTTCCTTTGCCACTTTCACCATAGGCTTGCTCAGTTTGGGATTGGCTTTGTAATTTAGAAGATAATCTAAAATTGTAAAGCTGCTTTGAGACAATCCTCCATTATAAAAAGTGCTATAGAAATACATCTGATTTCACTTGACTTGACAGTCAGTGCTCCTTAAATAGTTGTGGCAAACCTAGATTTGTAAATCATACGGTTTTTGTCATGTGATTTCTGTTTTGTTCAGAAGCCCACAGAGCTCAGGACACCCAGTGACAAAACCCACTGTTTGTGTGTGGACATGGCATGAGGCTGTCACTGGTAAATAGGTTTGCTACGGAGTGACATACTATTGCTGCTAGCTATTATTCCCCCAACAACTAAACAACCATGCATAGACACCACATTTCTTGAATCAAAACCTATGCACTTACTGTATGTAGCATTAATGAAGCTTATATTTAATTAATACAACACATCTTCAGGCTTGAGAATCCCAAGCAGCCATTAGCATGTATGGAAACACACAAAGACTAGATAACACAGTGCCTTACGCATACAGTTGTTAATGCAAGTCAGTGCAAACATTCCTAGCGGAAGTAATTACCTATTTATAAAACCGCTGAAGTGTAGCAGCACAAATAAAGGGTGAAATGCGAGTGTGATGAGACTGTGTCAACTGCGGAACCTGCAATTCCCAAAGCCCTTCATTCACCTCCTCGAGCCCTCCATGCCCGCTTCCTCTATGAGATTTCTATTACCTTGTCAAAAAACCCTGATGCCTCGGGAGAGTAGTACAGCACAGGGAGTCACTGTGTTACAACAGTGCAGACAGACAGGTTCAACCAACCATCTGTAGTTATCTCAGTGTGCATTACTAAAAACGTCATAGAACCACCAGTTATTGCACAGTGGTTGGATGACATAATCCGAATATAGTTTTACTCCATGGCATAGTTTATACAGTTATGCAGTGAAAAAAACACAGGGACATGACCAGAGAATGGATAGACCTTAATTTGTATTCTACCATGCTGCAACTCTCTCAGGCACTCAGGCGTGTAGTGGAATTGGAAAATAATCAACTTCTGAGTGGTTAACGGGTCCAATGCAATCACACCACCCAGGCATGTGCTCCTTTTGAGACCTTCTCAATTCCATTTGCTCCATTTTCAGTTGTCTTCCAGGTCCAAAGTACTTACAGTTTCTTGCTAACGAAGCTCGAGCATGTTATGAACTGACATAGCTTGTCTGTGCCATTGGAACATCTGCTCGCATGACACATAAATCCAGTTCTGGTACAGCTGAGATTCATCTGGAGCCACCTGCTACAGTGAATCATCTCACCTGGACAACCAAAGACTTCCTCTTCGAGACTGTAAATGGTTCCAATTTGAACTAAACCTCTGATCTACAAGGATATACCCAGTACTTTTCTACACACAATACTTTGCCATTATTTTTGGAAATACAAGGGCTCTTAAGAACTGAAGCCAGTCTCAAGGAGGATGAGCCTCACATATAAAGATGGTTCCTGTAAAGGTTTCACGCTTAAAGCATCTCAAGAGTTCTTCAGTTGTGAGCAAGCTTAGGGTGGCAAAAAAAATCCCTAAATGTTTTTAAAGAAGAAACCTTGGTAGGACCATGACTCAAAAATGAACCCAACCTCATTGGGCGGCTTAGATGCAATATGTAAGAATTAAACAAAGTTAACTCCTCCCACGGCCCAAAGACATACGTGTTAGGTTAATTGGTGTCTCTTAAGTGCCCCTAGTGTATGAGTGTGTGCTGTATGGTAGATTGGCACCCTCTTTAGGGTTCTTCCTGCCTTGCGCGCTATGCCAACATGGAGTCAACAGTAATAGGCACTTCTTTAATGGTCATGTTAAAAGGCATGTTATTCGGCCATGACCGCTTGTTTGAGAGACAGTGGTGGAATAGTCGTTAAGGTACTGTAATATAGACCAGGAGGTCCAGGGTTCAGATCCCACCTCTGGCAATGTTGGGTCCTTGAGCAAGGCCCTTAACCTACAACTGATCAAATTGTAAGATTCTAAGTTGTGCTGGATAAGATTGTCTGCTAACTGACATAAATGTAGTTCTTTAGTTTGTGTCCTTGTTTTCCTTAAACTTCACTTTTAAGCATTTTTTTCCCTTTGCATTCCAGCTTCCCCTGTTCTGTCCCGACCTTGGATGTGCCTGTGTGGAGTTTGCATGTCCTCCCCGTCTCCATGTGGGATTACTCTGGGTACTCCGGTTTCCTCCCACATTCTGAAGGCATGCATTAGGTTAACTGGTGTTTCTGAAGTAGCCTTAGTGTGAGTGTGTATAGGTGTGTAAGTGTATGTGCCCCACATTGGATTGGTATCCTGTATAGGGTTGTTCCTGCCTTGAGCCCTGTATCGGCATCTGGATACCAGCTTTCCAATGACACTCATCAGGATTAAGCAGACAAGAAAATGAATGAATGAATGAATGAATGATATTCCTTTGACCTCCCCCACTGCCGTCGTCAATTTTCCCTTCTACTCAGCACACATTTATGATGAATGAGTTCCGATCTGGCTGTTCAGTGTGATCTGGCTGTTTTCTCCATTCACATTGACCCATAAATAAAACATGTGTCACATATATGCTGTGTAAATGCAACCTTTGTAACAACATCTATTGCTTGTACTTTTGTATGTCCTCATATACATACATTCATTATTTTACTTCCTCCTATTGGTCAAATTAGGTGTGTTCACCCTGATTGGTGGTAATAATGACTAACAAGGTTTGTAGGACAACAACAAACCAATGAGAACAATGAAAACGGACACCCTTCCAATTAGCAGTACATAGTGTTGATTATTTTTCAACTCATCAGTTCAGCAAAAATGAAATTATTCTATTTTTCCCTTTCACCCTTTTGTGATTATGTAACCACCCGCTCCTATCCGTGACCCTTCAGTTTAGTGCTATGGCAAAAACTGCTGCATTAGGACTCATGAGTCCCATGATAATGCAGAGCTCTACAGTAAAGCTCAACTTTTTCTGCTGATTGATGATTGTTTTTTTGCTCAAAAATAACTTTGTAAGTGCTAAACTGGGTCAGTTTTGAGCCGAATAAATGTGTAGTGCACAGAGCTGAAATAAATCAAATAAATCTCAGTGCCGGTGAAGTAGATTTTGTAACAGGGTTCAGATCAGTGGAAAGGACTAACCCAACACTAAACTGATTGTGGTTTCTCCTCGAAAATCTCTTCTCTCTGTACCAAAAGATGAAGATGGTTTAATAGTTATTCACTCAATTCAAATGTTTGCTGAAAGTCAGGCTAAACACTATTAACTGCTTATATATATATATATATATATATATATATATATATATATATATATATATAATAGAATCTTCTGCTTGGATCTTCAGGTTTCGTCCTTGCTGCTGGGCTTCCTATTCCTCCTTTCCTCTTTTCCCTAACTGTTTCAAGTATACCTATATTTCCCAATAACCTGGTTCTTCACATGATTTGTCCAGAATAAGAGAACTTCAGTTTGGTTTCCTGCCCACACCTACTCATTCACGCAAGCATCTAATCAGCCAATAATGTAACAGCAATGCATCCCCTTAAATTCCTCCCAGGCCACATTAAATACTTGCCACTGTAGTCTATGGAAGCTGTTTTTTTTTCACATTTTTTCCAGTTTTTTTAATACGGGGAACAAATTTGTATTCTCCGGCTGTAAATTAATAAAGAGACCGATAAATAATTATATATGGTCATTACACCATTGCTAAACAACAAAGCTAATGGTGACCTAAGACTTTTGCACAGTAGTGTATATGAAACGTCAAGTAGAAGCAACAACATGTGACAATGTGTAAATTATTTAATGTCTGGAAACTTCCTCGAGTCATTGGAGAAAGTGGGTCATTTTCCCATAACAGCTTGTTAATAATTGAGTTACATAAGAACTTGTGCAGATTGTCTGTTATGTTCATAGTTCGAGTATTATCTCAGTCTCCGTTGTAATACAAAGTAATTATTGACATACTTTTTAGTTCCTTTTCTTGTCAATCAGCATGTCTGCTTCTGTCTTTATTCATTGTTTTCTCTTCTATGGAAAGACTACAATAATTACAATTAAAGTGTGTTTATCTCTCTGTGAGTTTCTCCAACACTCCTATCTGAGCCAGCTCTGACATTTATTACTGATTGCTGAGCCAACAGGCTTTAAATTTCCCACCATGATGCTCAGACTTGCAGTATATTTTCCCTTGACAGATCAAGACAATGTATAATCATAAATAAAAATGCTGTAATGCATTTACGGAAGTGTAAACCGTAACACCAATGGCTAGGAGTACCTACATAAGATACTGTAACATCCTTGGGGTACAATCATGCTGCTCTAGGTGAAACAAAGCTATTGGGAAAAAACTGGCAGTTGTAACAATAGAAAACAACACAAAAAACCCTGACTAGCATAATGCAGATAGGAAAAGGAATGAATGAATGAGTATATATGTGACTAGCTTCAATGTAAACTTGTGTGTCAATGTAACCTTGAGTTGTTAAAATGGCCATTGACGCTGAAAGCGATGTTAAATAAAGCCAAGCAAACTGTCAAGAGTTAGAGAGATTTTTACTTCCTATAAAAATTTAATATAATATTTGAGACCTCAGCCAATATAGCAAACAGACGATTGGCCTGTCGATAAAAGGGGCATACCTTTATATTTAAAACGATGGATGAACGATTGCTCCATAAAAATAACATTAAAGGCCATATAAATGCTACATAAAACATCAAATGAAGGAGAACCATAAAGCAATGCATAAAAGCATGAAACACAAAAGCATGGGCTCCACTCTCATACAGCTTGGAGAAGAACCAGTCTTCATACAATTTTCAGCAGGATCAGCTATGAGATCAGTTTGCACGGCATGCATCGACCATTTGTCCATTTTTATTTCCTGAGACCAAAGAAGAACTTTGTTGGAACATCCATCTCTGAAATATTTTGGAAACATGACCAGTGCCCCCTGTGCTGTTTTACTTAGTAGGTCTCCCTTAACACTTTCAGTTGGTTTTTTTTCAGAAGGCTTCTGCTTGACCTTTTTCCTTAGTAGTCTCCACTAAGGTTTGGAGCACTACAATTTCACTCTTCGGGGCCTTCCGGTGACTAGTTATGTCCCTAGTGACACAGAGTGTCCTGCTGACAAAATGACTCGATTTGTGCTTTTGTTACGTGCCACCACTGCTGTATTGAGTTAAAAATTGCCATCTTCTAAAAGTGTAGTGTTAAAATGTCACAGTGCACACTGTGGATTTTTATAACTTTTAGAAACTCTGCAGTGTACCACACAATGATCTGACAAATCAACTGGAGATGTGAAATAAGAGATCTGACTAAATCCATAAAAGCAATCCAACTTTGCTAAGGAAAGGACTGTATCTCTGAAGAAGGCCCATATACAGTGGTATCTCGGTTCTCATCATTAATTCATTCCAGAAGGCTTGTCGAGAACCAAAAATCACGAGTACCAAGCAAACTTTTCCCATAAGGAATAATGTAAATGGAATGAGTCAGGTTTGGCAGTCTGTGTATGTGCGCAGAGGGGCTAGAGAAAAAAAAAACATGGTTGCCAGGTCCGCTTATTCTTGTAGATTTTGCTTCTTTATGGCTTATTTACATATACCAGGTGGGGGATTCTTTCGTGGGATCTGGCAACCCTGGAATTAAACACAGCAGAATTGAAGTTTACATCACATCTTTCTCTGAGATTATTGGCTGGTTGCAAAGTAGAAATCTGATTACTGCCTGGGACATGTAAACCCAAAGGTTTCCCATTATTTGATTACTCAAGGGCATGTATACTCCTTGATCGGATTACTGACAAAATCAGATTTTCTGCTGTTATCGGATTATTAAATGCATGTAAACACACTCAGTGTAGCTTCTGGGCAGCCCCCCACACACGTTCTCCTGACACATGCCATAAAACCATAAACCCACCCTGGCTAAGAAAGTGGGTTATCCCAGGGAAAGCCCATATACAGTATATTGTCATTGGTTGCCATGTATATTCCTCCATATATCACATAATCCGTGAGCATATCCCACAATCGTCTGTCTGCATGATGCCGCACATGGCGTATTGTGTGCTGAATGATTAAACTCTTCACCTATTACTAAAATCCCATCTGTATTTCAATTTGTTCATAGTTCGGTGTATCTACAAGACAACATCCTTTGAAAATCCCTCCACTGGTGCATAAATGCCGATATAAGCATTAGCAGTCGTATATTTTAAAAATGATCTACCATATAGGGGTGTGGAGTAGAATTCCTTGTAGAGAGAATGGCAACCCCAGCATGAGGTTTAATGACTTAATACTACCAGCCCTTCCCACTCTTTCATCCACTTGGCAGCATTATTATCAATACTGTGTGTTTCCTGTAAGAGCACTGCATCAAATTTTGGATACTATATAAAAAACTTGTCATTTTTTGTAATATCCCTTGCTCCATTAATGTTAAGGACCTGTTATAGAAAAAAGCCAAGTCAGTCTAGGAGTTCATGGTTTATTTTATTAAGCTAAGTCAACATTTTCCTTACCCTGTAAGTGAAGGCAGTAAAAGCTCCTTCTCTCCTATAGGATTTCACATCATGAGTAAATTGTTGCCTATCTGTGAAGTGTTCCTCAGTTTTTACTCCTTATTGCCTTTTAGTGAGCTGCAGAAAAGGCCTAATGTCTTGAGATGTGTAGAAAAATGCTGTGCTGTCACACTGGCACTCAGACAGAGACAGACGTAAATGTGAGATATTTATTATGGACAGGCATAATACAATATGTAAGGTGGAAGGAGAGCAGGGATAAGACAAGAAAAGGAGCTGGGCAAAGGGGTAAGTGCTAGATATAAAGCAGAAACTCAGAGGGGATATTACAAGCACATAATGCTAACTGAGAAACTCAAATGCACAGGCTAGAGGCTAACACTAATATACATACATCCAAAGCTAGAATAAATACAAATACACAGACTAAAGGTTAACGTTAGTGTGCACTGAAATAACAACACACTGCTTAGAACAAGACGATTAGCTAATGCTAATGCTAAACGGAAATGGGAAAAACAGCAGAACAGAAACAATGCTATGAGCTAAAGGTAACACTAACAACACAGACAGAGTGACTTTTATTCCATTGCAGACAGTATGAACCCAAGATATTTCATGTTTATCTGGTCAACTTCATTTCAGGTGTTACTACACACACGTTCCTGCATTTCAGGCCTGCAGCACATTCCAAAAAACAGAAAATGGAAAACAGAAGAACAGAAACTATGCTACGAGCTAAATTTAACACAGAGGCAGGGCACAGGGGTAAACAAGATAGGGATGAGTTTGTGAAACAGAGGCAGACAAACCTTGATCAGATGCGAGAAGAGCCAGAAACCACAGGCCGGCTATGGAAGGGCAAAAGGGTCAGAAACTATACAGGGACGAAACATGATAGGCACTGCGGCGATCTGTTGTGAACCTGAATCACTGTGTATTGAGCTGTGAGTCATGAATCGTGAATCGAGTTTCAGCTGAAATGAGTTGTTTGGCTCGACTCATACAAGTTTAAGCAAGTGTGCCAAGTACTGAGCAAACACCAAGGACTGAGGTCAAAATGTGTCGAGAACCGAATTTGACAAGTTCCAAGGTGGTCAAGAACCGAGGTACCTCTGTATATTGTCTTTGGTTGCTATGTATATACTGTATTCCTCCATATGTCACAAATTGTGAGCTTCGAGCATCTCCCTCAATCATCTGCGTGATGCCTTTTGTGACGTATTGTGTGCTGAACAATTAAAATCATCAATTATTACACGGATGTAAGAGGCCAGTGCTAATATACTGTACATAGAACAAGATGCACACAGAACAAAAAAAAATGAACGCTGATGCTAACACTAAAAGGAAATATCAGAATCTGAAGAACAGAAACAATGCTACGAGCTAAAGATAACACTACAACCCAGACAGACGCAGGACACAGGGGTCAACAAAACAGGGAAGAGTATGTGAAACAGAAGCAGACAAACCATAATCAGGACCAAGAGGTGACAGGAACCAGAACCTGGCTGTGGAAGGACAAAGGGGTCAGAAAAAACTATGCAGGATGTTGTAGCTTGTGGGCAGCCCTCCGCACATGTCCTCCTGACAAATGCTCTCCTCCTGTGATGAGTAAACCCATAAAAGCAACCCGACCTTGCTAAGTAAAGTGCGTTATCCCTGGGAAATGCCCATACAGTGGGGCAAAAAAGTATTTAGTCAGCCACTGATTGTGCAAGTTCTCCTACTTAGAAAGATGAGAGAGGTCTGTAATTTTCATCATAGGTACACTTCAACTATGAGAGACAAAATGAGAAAAAAATCCAGGAAATCACATTGTAGGATTTTTTAAGAAATTAATTGTAAATTATGGTGGTGGAAAAATAAGTATTTGGTCAATAACAAAGTTCAACTCAATACTTTGTAACATAACCTTTGTTGGCAATGACAGAGGTCAAACGTTTCCTGTAAGTCTTCACCAGGTTGGCACACACTGTAGCTGGTATTTTGGCCCATTCCTCCATGCAGATCTCCTCTAGAGCAGTGATGTTTTGGGGCAACACGGACTTTCAACTCCCTCCACACATTTTCTATGGGGTTGAGGTCTGGAGACTGGCTAGGCCACTCCAGGACCTTGAAATGCTTTTTATGGAGCCACTCCTTCGTTGCCTGAACCAGCTAGAACCAGCCTGAATCTGAAACAGACCCATCACTGCTTCTGCTCTTCTACGATCTGATCGACTGTTTTTTGGCCCCCTTTGCACTGACCCTGTTTTCTCCTCTTCTTGGGAACTTTAAAATGTCAGCCTTGGCTCCTGTGATTGTAATCCATTAAAAACTGCATCTTTACTCCTACCTTGCTAGCCTGTTGTGGACTATCCTGTTCCATGCTGGCTCACCCATGGCAGGCTCAGGCCACTCAGCACTGGAAAGACTGGCTCCGTTAGCACTAATGTCAACCCGTTCAGGGAAGTCCCGGAACAGGACAGGCTGTTCATTCTTTTAGCATCATGTAATTTGATCTAGTAAATGACACCATGTGTTTCATTAAAAGTGATTTACAGCAGTGGAAAACTTTATTAATTGGGGATGAGAACTTCCCAAACCGAGATATCTCCTGGATAATAAAATCATCTTTAATATATGGAAATTTGAAAGGATGCTTTTCTTAGCTGATGTACCTGTATGATGAACTGATCGTTCTGATTAACACCATTTCTAAATGATCTAATCAGCTCTCTCAGCTGTGTTCAGAAACATCACAACTGCTTTATTCCTATGCGAGGCAGAGAGAGCGCTGCTGGTTTAGCACAACTTTTTGTGCCTCCAAGCAGCATTCTTCTGCACTTTCCTTACACTCCACCTTCACACCATGCTGGCATGTCAAACCCTCAAAAAGCTTGGCGTTTGAAGATGCCATTCTGCCAGTAACCTGCTGGCAGCAGACTCTTTACCTGCCAAAAACTTCACCCATGCGTACAGAGAGAGGGAGAGAGAGAGAGAGAGAGAGAGAGAGAGAGAGAGAGAGAGAGAGGGAGAGCGAGAGGAATAAACACCTTGATAAATGTACAGGATTAACAACAACAACAATAATAATAATAATAATAATAATAATAATAATAATAATAATAATAATAATAATAATGAGTGCCACCAGGGCACGAGTAGTTTGCTCAGCTGAAGAGATCCCAGTCTGAACTTGGCCTGTGTGGATTTTGTATGTTCTCCTTGTGCCTGCTTTTTTTTTCGTATAGATGATCTGGTTTCCTGCCACATTCCAATACACAAACAAACAAATTTTAAGACAGGAAACATAGTGGAACATCATGAAAAAGACTTGAAGTACCTTAGGTTTACTTCGGAATATATTAGCACCACTTTGACCTCAGAACTAGCAAAAATCCTTTGGGACTGTGGAACATTCATCTACAGTCTGGAGTATTCTGGTCTTCATGGAGTTGAGCTATGATGCAGAGGAAGACCAAAAATCCAAGCAACTCACCAATATACAAAAAGACAAGGACTGGGTGCAGTACAATGGCAGCAGATGCTCTGGACCGATGAGGCAAAAATGTATGGCTCTAACAGAAGGTAGTCTGTCCACAGAAGGGCTAGAGGCTGCTACATGGATCAACATTCAACAGTAAAGCACAGTGGAAGTTCCCTGTAGGTATGGGGCTGTATTTTTGCAAATGGAGTTGGTAATTTGGTCAAAATGAATGCTCCCCCTCACTGCTGAGAAGACCAGGTAGATTTCTATCCATCATGCAGTTTTATCAAGGAGGCATCTGATGCCTCCAGCATGACAATGACCCCAAACATAAAACCAAAATCATGAAGACCTATCTCCAGCAAAAATAAGAAAAATTTTTTTTTTTTTTAAATAGTCCTACAGCAGTAGGTATGACCCGGCATTGAGTCAGTCTGGGATTATATGAAGAAACTGAAGCAAGTGAGACAACAAAGATCTTCAGAAGAACTGTGGCAGGAACTCCAAGAGGATTGGGAAAACGGACAAGCTGAGTATTTTCAAAAACCACACACCAGTTCACCTAAGAGAACTGATGCTGTTTTAAAAGCCATAGGTGGTCACAAACAGTATTGATTTATTCAGGTTTCTTCTGCTTGTGAAGTTTGTTTTTGCAAAAAATATGATTGTATGTCTAATATATGTCCTAGTGATGCACTAGAGCAAAATAAAACAAGTACCGTGTATATATACACAGTATGTACAGTGGGGCGAAAAAAGTATTTAGTCAGCCACTGATTGTGCAAGTTCTCAAATGTAGAAAGATGAGGGAGGTCTGTAATTTTCATCATAGGTACACTTCAACTATGAGAGCCAAAATGAGAAAAACTAAATCCAGGAAATCACATTGTAGGATTTTTAAAGAATGTAATTGTAAATTATGGTGGAAAATAAGTATTTGGTCAATAACAAAAGTTCAACTCAATACTTTGTAACATGTAACCTTTGTTGGCAATGACAGAGGTCAAACGTTTCCTGTAAGTCTTCACCAGGTTGGCACACACTGTTGCTGGTATTTTGTCCCATTCTTCCATACAGACCTCCTCTAGAGCAGTGATGTTTTGGGGCAACACGGACTTTCAACTCCCTCCATAAATTTTCTATTGGGTTGAGGTCTGGAGACTGGCTAGGCCACTCCAGGACCTTGAAATGCTTTTTACGGAGCCACTCCTTCATTGCCCGAGCCGTGTATTTGGGATCATTGTCATGCTGGAAGACCCAGCCACGTTCCATCTTCAATGCTCTCACTGATGGAAGGAGGTTTTGGCTTAAAATCTCACGATACATTGCCCCGTTCATTCTTCCCTTAACACGGATCAGTCGCCCTGTCCCCTTTGCAGGAAATCAGCTCCAAAGCATGATGTTTCCACCCCCATGTTTCACAATAGGTATGGTGTTCTTGGGATGGAACTCAGCATTCGTCTTTCTCCAAAGTTGAGTTTTTACAAAAAAGTTCTATACGTCATAAAAGATACAAAGACAAGAATTACTGTCTTGTACAGTATAGCACCGTGTTAAATGTTTTCATATTGTGCATTAATGAATATTGCTGTTTAAAATAAAACATTATGAGCAAAAAAATGATGGATATAAGGCTCCCTATATCCAAACGTGTGCTATCGTGTGCTATAGACAAATTTTCATAAACTGTAAATAGAATACAGCATCACATGAATTGCATCGAATAATGAAAATGGAATGTCTATGCTCCTTTTACTTATCCTCTAAGAACTGCTTCTGAACATTTCAAACAGTAGCACAGATGACTGCAGCAGCGTGAACCCCCAGAGTGTTTACTGGCTACGCCAAGAAAGAAAACCACAGCACATTCAGTAACATTTTTTTTCATTGAAAACATCAGCGCATGGGCTAAAGCTTTCTATTTCAGCAGTAGCATCAAGAGCGGCAGCTGCAAAGGCCAGTGGAAAAGCTTCTGAAAAATGGCTTACAACACTCAACATATATCATTCTGGCACAATTATGAACCAAGCCCTGCAGTGCTTTATCAGAGCATTCATTCAAATCAAAGAAGTGACATCAGCAGCTGACCCTGCACAAATAGGTGTCTCCCAAGAAGACATATCTCCCCTTCCAGCAAATGACAGTGACTCCAATATCAAAAATAAAAGAGATTCTTTCACGTCTCGTGGAGCTCAAAGATTAAATGCCATCTCACTTCAACGCTAATAAAGACAGAACTGAGTCCTGAGACTTGGGAAGAAGAGTTAGAGACTCTAGAGTCAGGTTCTATGAACTGGAATATTCCAAGACAAAGCTGGATATCCTGTAGAGAACCATGGGAAGAATAATTAGTCAGTAATGAGTGACATGAGAAACATTCTAACTGGAACTGCTAACTCAACTCTATCTAATGAAGTTATTATGAAATATAAATAAACGGATCAGTAATATAATTCCAGCACCACCTTGTACCCTGTCGGAACAAAGGGCTGTTTAGCAACCCACTCTGCACCCCTGTTGATTCAAGAACTACATTGGTGTTTGAAAGTGTGTAAACTCTTTTGTTCAGTTTTTCTGCTTAAATATGATCTAAAGCATTAACAGATTAGCAAAAATGTCAATAGTCGATAAAAAGTACCCAAATAAACAAATGATTTACTTGTTCATCTACAATATTTATTAGGGATAATTTAACCTTTCTGTATTTTCAAGATGTTCACATTATAATCCATATATGAACTGTTGTTAAAACCTAACTTGGCCATTCCAAAAATTCAGAATATATTGTTATATACATGGTAGCAAGTTGTCCTGACCCAGATGGAGCATAACAGTCAAAAACCATGAAACTACCACCACCACGTTTCATAGATATGATAAGGTTCTTATGCTGGAATGCAGAGTTTTTCTTTCAAAAGACATAACATTTCTCATTTAAACCAAACAGCCCTATTCATGTCTTATCAGTCCACAAAATATTTTTCCAATAGGCTTCTGTATTGTAAACGTGCAAGAGAAATTGCTTTATCTTTTCAATCTTGCCATGCACACCTTTGTCGTTCAGTGTTCTCCTCATGGATGACTCATGAACATTAACATTAGCCAATGTGAGAGAGTCATTTAGTTGTTTAGAAATCACCCAGGGTTCATTTGTGACCTTGCAGACTATTACACGTCTTACTCTTGGAGTGATCTTTGTTTGTCGACAAAGAAATGGTCAGTGCTTTTGAAATCTCTGTTTGTACACAATCTGTCTGACTGGATACTAGTGGAGTCCAAGCTCCTTAGACATGTTTTTTGTAATCTTTTCCAGCGTGAAGAGCACCAACAGCTTTTTGTCCTTATAAAGCTTTTTTGTTTGCCATATTGATGCAGAAAAAACAGACAATTCTAAAGGGTTCAGAAACTCTTAGCACCACTGTAAAAACACATGCTAAACAAGATGCCTGTCCACCACCAGCTGTTCTGATTCCCTCTGCCAACCAAGTGAGAAAATGAAACAGAAGCTCTCCAGTGGAAGAAACATGCTATGTACAGGATTCAAGAGAACTGTGAGGTCCAAACAAAAATGATTCTTGCCAGCCAACAAACACAAAATTGTCTATATGAGGACCAACAACTTCAGAGATATGAATGGATCGTTAAGCCCTTGCACTTAGTGAAGTGTCAAGAAGTTACCAAAATTATAACAGTCATCTTACTGGTAGCATATGGAGTTGGTGCACTGGTACCAAATATCCACACAGTATAATGTCACAGGTGTACTCCTGTTCTGTGTCAGACCCTGCCCACATCCTACAGTGGGACCAGTTTTGGCTCATACAAGTTTAACGAGCAAAAAACAAGAACAGAGAATGTAAAGTAATTTATAGATTGGATTAGTTTGAGGTACTTACAAGGAACACACAATAATTGGATAGCATTGTGTATAAATGTAGTTGTTATTCAGGTGGTTTATCAGATTTAAAGGCTAATATAAACATTTTGAAGGAAAAGGAGCCTTGTCCATCTGGTAGTCCGTCAGATTTTCAAGATAATTGCTTCCCATACTCAAAAACTGAATATGTTAACCTTTCAGGACATGGTTTCTTCGATAGAGATAGCATGCTAAACCGGAACCTAAACATTTCCAAGGATCCAGTAATGAGATTGGGCAAAATGAACAAGCAAGATTTGGTTGACTGAAATGGGATGAGTAATATTGTCAAATGTAAGTGCTGTTGCCTTACAGTTCATGCAACCTGGGTTCACGTCCCGGTCTGTACGAGGCCTTCATGTTTTCCCTGTGTCTGCGTGGTTTCCTCTGGGTACTCCAGTTTCATCTCACTTTCCAAAGACATGCATTAGGTCAACTGGACTCTGAAATGTCCCAGTGTGAGTGGGTATGTTAAGACTGTGCTGTGCTGGCAACAAAAGACAAATGGAATTAAGCAGGTATGCAAATGAGTGAGTGAGTGAGTGAGTGAGTGAGTGAATAGATAACTGTAAAATTCTTGTTTGTTTAATTTGTAGATTGTATTAGTTGTTGGAACATACAAGGAACACAAATGACTTGTATATCAGCTATAACTGTCCTTAAGAATACAGAGGTCATATTGTGCCAATAACTCAAATGTAGTTGTTATTCATGTGGTTTATCAGATATAAAGGCTAACATAAACATTTAATTAGCATACAGTAGTCAGAAATGGAGACTTGTCCACCTGGTCGTCTGTCAAATTTTCAAAATAATTGCTTCCCATACTCAGAAACTGAATATGTTAACCTTTCAGGACATGGTTTCTTCAATAGAGATTAGAGCTAAACAGGAATCTAAACATTTCCAAGAACTCAGTAATGAGATTATCATGAACAAGCAAGAAAGAGGCCTAACACCTGTGATAAGATGTTTTTTTATATAGTGTTATAAAGAATGAGACTTAACTGGATAATTTATCTATTGTTATAAATTTACATTTAGCTATTTAGCAGATGCTATTACCTAAAATGACTCACAACGGCTACAGTAAGTTGCAATCCAAGTGATGGTTTAAGGCTGTTGATCATGGGCCCAAGAATAGCAGCTTAGCAAAGGTGGGATTTGAACCCTGATCTATATAATTCAATCCCCTAACCACTACCTTAACCAGTCCCAAATTAGTCCGTATATGTTAGATTACAGTGTAAGAAATACAGTCCATGGACTCATTAGACCTTTTATTGTCAGGCATCCACTACTGAACCACTGCCAATCTAAAACGCACACAATCTGCTTTAGACTGCTCCAGAATTAGCAGTTTTATAACCACTGCATCTTGATAATAACTCTTTAATTCAGTTACGGAAAAACAAAACAAAACCCTAATAATGGATGGCTGTCATTCCTAAATTACACTGAGAGGAACTCATACCTTTGCACAATCATGTTAACTTCAAATAAAACTTAAATAAAAAAAAATACACCTTCTAATTTCAATAGATATCCAGGATCAAATATCCCAGATTATATAACAGCTATGTTTAAAATCTTCAATTATTAGGTGCATGTGAATGCACTAGTGTTTGTCTATGTAGATTCCATGCATGTTATGAGCCTTTTAGCAGTGAGTGTGGCTGGATTTATAAAGATCACTAATTAGAATCGATGCCTTCATACATTTGGCTATATAGCGTAAGTCACTTTGGATAAGAATATAGCTAAATGCAGCAAATGGTAGAAGTATTATGGCGAAACAACAAACCTTGTAGATTCTGGAAAGGCATTTGTTTCAGCTTGATGTGTCTCATTTTGTTACACCTTCTTCAAAGTCAAACAGGTCAAAAACCTTAATATAATACATAAAGCCAAATGGGCAATTAGAATTGGCAAACACAGACTGAATTCCTTCAGCAAGGCTGTGGAGTGCACATGAATGTATTCTGGGTCCTATGCTAATTTACATCAGTCCGATATCCATCCGCTCAAATCAGGTGTGTGCTGATGACCAGGACTTTATGTTACTCACAACACAGGTGGTATAGCAAACAGTGGAGTGGAGCGGACCTAGCAGTGCTACCATAGTGGGGTCAAGGTAATCTAAGCAAAAATATGAGCGTGGTTTTCCATCCAGAACTCAAGAAAACAAATAATACTAACCCATAATGCATACGAGGACATGGAGACCAGTACATCATGAAGTTTTTTGCTTTTCTATGAAGGTCCTGGTGAGCTTTTCATTCTGAAAAGTAAGCACTCTAGCTATAATCAAATGCATTTATTATATATTAAAATATAGGACATATTTTGTTTTATAGACATGAAATGTTGTATGTGTAAAACTAAAGAATAATTCCTGCAGGGCTTAACCTTTACCTCCTACACACTGACATTCCAAAAAAGTCAATAAAATATCATTCAGTCAGGTTCTCCTGGCCAATCAGCTTTCCACAGAGATTTAATAAATCTTCCAACTGACCCAATATCATACTCTTGTGATAAGCTCTTATCCTCCAAAATCACAAGCAATTCTGATGCTCAGTCACGATGCCATATGGAAAAAATGAAATAAAACACCAATCATCAAATTAAGGAGTTACCAGTGTTGAAACCAAACCATTAATAAAATCTTGACCAAATACAGACTTAGTAACCACAAGCTAGAGGCAGAAAGAGGAAACAAGCAACCTGGCAACCAAGACAGGAACGATAGTGCAGTCACTGTCAGCTGATGAAACCCATTTTCTACTCTACTTTCCATACACATCCATGCCGGAGCTGTTATTTAAATAGTTTGAGAGACTGAACACCATGTTCACTGTTTCTCTCTGACAACAGTAAGCTGGATGTGACATTAGGAAAGGATACTGGCAGAGCAGAGCATACTGGCATACAGGGGAACGATACATACTTTTAGAAATACTTCTCCAGTATTACTGGATTATCACTCCTATCTCTGTAAAGCTCCAGCTTTCGGCATGCAGCCCTGGCCAACATTGATTACGTGAACCATTAACAAGTCAATTAAGCTCTGAGTTGCACAAACATCTTCAGTTTTTTCCTCAAAATGTTTTAAAATGTTTAAATAACAACACAGAGATTAAGGTTAAGGTCAGGACTTTGACTTGGCCATTCCAAAACTTTACCTTTATTCTTCTTTAACCATTCTTCGGTAGAACGACTTGTGTGCTTAGGGTCATTGTCTTGCTGCATGAGCCACCTTCTCTTGAGATTCAATTCATGGACAGATGTCCTGATATTCTCCTTTAGAATTCTCTGATATAATTCACTGTTCAATGATGGCAAGCCGTCCTGGCCCAGATGCAGCAAGCAAAAAACAGGTCCAAACCATGACACCTCACCAACCCATGGTTTCAAGATTGGGGATAAGGTTCTTATGCTGGAATGGAATGCCAGTGTTTTCCTTCTTCCAAAAATAAACACTTTTTCTTTTAAACCAGAATGTTCATTATTTTGGTTCCGTCCACAAAAAAACCTTCTCCAATAGGCCTTCTGGCTTGTCAAACATGATCTTTAGCAAACACTGCAAGACGAGCAAGCAATGTTGTTTTTGGAGAGCAGTGGCTTTCTCCTTCGAATCTTGTTCTGGCAGGATCCATATCAAATTAAGCACTGCTGCTCAGTAACACACATTATGTCAACATCAGGTAAGAATGTCACTGCCTTTGTCTAGTTTTTTTAACCTCGTTAAGTCGCCAAACTCGCCTCTCAGCAAAAACAGCCATGAACCAGAGGTAGGTGAGATAATGAGGTCCGACTGTAATAATTGAATTATGAAGGACATGTTCTAACCCACAGCACCTACGAGGATGTGGAGACCAGTACATCATGACCAGTACATTGAAACAACTGATAATTTTGTTTGAGGGAAGCCAAAAATGCACTGATAGACAGTATTACCAACAACCCATAAGATCAGCCAGATGAAACAGAGACTCAGTGAGTGAATGCGAACCACTTTGTATAGTTATAAGTTAAAGAGAATAGAGAGAATACACAAGTAATGGGAGGGACAAAAAAGGAGTACTACTTACAACAGGGTGAACAGCAGTTACAGCTTTTTACAAGTAACCAGTTAGAGAAGAGTTAGAACAGTCTGTGTCCAAACATTGAGCTAACAAAGCAAATGGGCCCGGGAAACCTGTAAGGTTTCGCACCAACACCACCCCCACACACACACACCCACACACAACACATACACAAACAGACAAATTAGGGTTGCAAGATCCTGCCAGGTGAATTGGCTCAAAACCAAAACAAAATAAAATACAGGTTACCTACTTCAATGTGAGAGAGTGGCCACTTGATCAGTTAAAAAAAATGGATATTTGCATTTTGTCTTTAGAGGTTGAACAAAACAAACTTGCAGAAATATTGAAAAGAGAGACAGGATCAGTTAGCAAAATAAGCAATTACACTTTACAAATACGCCACAAAAACCTGCAACCTGCAACTACCAATATTTGTAAGCAACTTTATAGAAAAATATCCCGCATAGCTGCTTAAAATAACATTGCTTAGAATAAGCTGACCTGGCAACCGTGACATGAATACTACCAACTTTGCTTGCGGATCCACAGCTTTAATTACCTGTTGAGGTGACCAGCTGTCAATTTATTAACGATTATATTCAAAAAGAATATACATTTTTCCGAGAAACCATATGCTGGAAGTGGTCTTATCTGGCTGATCTTATGGGTCTTATCGATTATATATAAAAACAAACAAACAAACAAACATAAAAAACAACAGGGGATGCTAGTATGATGGGTATACTGGTTTGTTGAGTATGATGGTTACCAGAATGGGATGGTGTATGTTGTTCATGTGAGGTGGTGATATGGTTTGTGTATGCTTTTGGTGGATATGATGGTGACCAGCATGAGATTATGGTTTGATGAGTGTTCCAATGAGCATGGGGTGATGTTATGGTGGGCATACTGGTATGGCAGACATGATATTGTGAGTGTGATTGAATAAGGATGACCTATGGTGAATGTATTGGTATGGTAGGCATGATGTTCACCAGTATGGGATGCAGGTATGGCAGACATGATGTTGACATGATAGTGGTATATTGGGTGTACTGGCCACCAGCATGGGATTGTGGTTAATTAAGGATGAGCTATGGTGAGTGTATTGGTATGGTAGGCATGATGTTCACCAGTATGGGATGCAGGTATGGTAGGCATACCGTGGTGGATATGATGATTAACATTATGAGTTCTTGGTACACTGGGTATGGTTTATATCACCAGCATGCAGTGGTGGTATAGTGAGTATACTAGTATGGTGGATATGATGATCAGCATGGGATGGTGGTACACTGCATACTACCAGTACCAGACCAGAACTCTCTCTTTCCTAGCATTTATCCCGTGTCAACATAGGATCCGACTGGTGTGTCACAGCACCTGACGTTGGCCCCCATTCACATAGGTCAGTTTAGAATAACCAATTAAGCTAATGCATAGAGTGACCAGATTTTTTCGATAATAAAATACAGGAGTCTGCATGTACAGTATTGTACACAGTGTCGACGTGGATGAGGAAACTTTGCTCATGCCATTCTTCATTAAACACCCAAAACAGCCCAGCCACATTACCAGCCCTAATAATGTCTTATTACGTGTCAATACTTGGATATGAGCGCTGAGTATTGCTACCCAAGCTACTCAGCCCACTCATTCATCACACAAGCATCAAGACAACACTTACTGTTTTGGCTTCTTTGTGCTTTTTTGTTTGAATATGTTGATTAATATCATTGCGACTCCACTTGTCTGGCAAACCACTTCCAGCATATGGTTTCTCTGAAAAATGTACATTCTTTTTTAAGCTGGTCATTAAACCTACTTGTTCATTTATCCGTCTCAGCAGTACATCAGCCATATTCAGTGAGGGCATTAAGTAATGGGGGTGAAGGGCTGCTGATAATTGGTTTAATTATAATAATTTACAAATTCAACAAACGTGATTGGCCATATAGTGAAATAACTGGTGTGTTCCTTTTGAATAAACGCAAGCGTTTTGAGCCATGATTCTCTGCTAATGTTCATTACAGTATAAATTTGTCATTTTCTTTGACATAGGGGACAAATGTAGGCTACATATTTTAAATATAAGTCGGGACACTGGCACATGGACCAAAATATGGGATTATCCTGGGAAATCTGGTCTAATGCATGTCTTTAGAATGTGGGAGGAAACCGGAGTACCCAGAGAAAACCCATGCAGATATGGGGAGCACATGTAAACTCCACACAGGGAGAGTCTGGCATCCGGGATCAACCCTGGGATGCTTGGAGCTGTGAGGTGACTGAGCTAACCACACGCACCACCCTGCAACAGACCAGAACAAACCAGCATAAAAGAGCTTGGAATAGCATGTATTAGTTCCAGTAGTGCACAGTCAATGAAAGGTCCTCAGAAATATAATAATGCTAATGGGAGAGCGCGAGAGAGAGAGAGAGAGAGAGAGCGAGAGAGAGAGAGAGAGTTCCTGAACGACGTGAAGGCTTTTCAAAATACCGAATGTTCACTGACGGATTGAAACCAGCTGTGGATTTATAGCACCTCAGGAAACGGGAATCGGTTTGTACCTAAGAGCGGACCGTGGGAAGTTTGTGTACCGTCGCTGCACCTGATCCTAAACCCGTTTGTCATTTGTGATGAAGGCATATCCCGACACTTTATTATTTTCGTTTTGTTCTTAAAAGATTCAGATAAATGCGTCCCGCAGCATGAATGAGCTATCGGACGCTCAGTCGGATCTGCAGCAGCTTCGGTAGCAGCGCATAGCTTTGCCGCTTTCAACGTGATTCAGAATTAGTTTAGATCTGGTGGAGAAGATCCCGCTTCAGCTGATGCTGTGATTGAAGATGGACTGTTGTTTTTGCCCTGTATGAGGATCAGCCTGGGATTTGAAGAGTTCACTGGCTAGAGGTGAAGGAGCTGCAGAATGATGAACAGTGTGGCGGAGCTGGAAGACGGACAGCAGAACAAGGCGCAGGTAAGCTGCGGAGAGACTCAGCCATGTCCCGTTCAGACAGATCCGTGGGGTAAACAAATAAGAACATGTGCTTTAACTGTTAGGAGTTTGGTGGGTAAGTGATGACTAATAACCGACTCCTCTCATGATTGGTCTTCTTGCATTTTTTCTAGGATTTGAGTTGATTGGACTATTAACAGGCTCCTTACATACCCACAGATCACTTTCTTAGGTAAACCTCCTTGTTTCTACACTCATCGTCCATTTTATGTCCCACCCACCTATAGATACACTTTGTAGTTCTAAAATGACAGTCTGTTTCTCTACATACTTTGTTCATCAGGTACCATTTGGTGGGTGCATCAATCTCAGCACTGCAATGACACTGATGTGGTGGTGGTGTGTTGGTGTGTGTTGTCCTGGTATGAATAGATCAGACACTGTGTTCAATTTCTGTGCACGGTGACATGGCACATCTAACCCTATTGCTCCACCTTGTAGATGTAAAGTCAGAGTAGCTCATCTGTTGTTGCAGTTTGTGTCATCCTCTAATCCTTCAACAGTGCACACAGGATGCTGGTGACTGGACACTTTTTTTGGCTGGTGGACTATTATCAGTTCAGCAGTGACACTGAGGTTGTTTATAAACTCCAGCAGCACTGCTGTTCCTGATCCACTCATAACAGCACAACACACAATAACACGCCACCACCACATCAGTGTCACTGCAGTGCTGAGAATGATCCACCACCCAAATAGGACCTGATCTGTGGTGGTCCTGTGAGGCTCCTGACCATTAGAGAACAGAGCAAAGGGGAGGAACAAAGTAGAGAAACAGATGGACTACAGTTTATAATTGTAGAACTACAAAGTGCATCTATATTCTAAGTGGGACGGACAAAATGGACAATGAGTGTATATAAGAAGGTGTTCATTAAAAATGATTGGTGAGTGTATGTTCTGTATTAAAGATGTGGTCAGTAATTTAAATTATAATTAAAATTTACAATTCTGTAATCACATTCTTGATGCTAATAATAATAAAAAAATACAATATATGGCCAGTGGAAAGATTCAGATCTAGGGTCTGTTAAAAGGGGGATTACAAGTAGAGTGGACCACTATCAACCAGCCAGTGAGGGAAAGCAAGGTGAGGTCAGCTATTTTAAGACCGAACACCTTTTGAAATCATGTGTGAAGGTCTTTTCACAATACTGCAGCTGATTAGGAAATTTAAACCCAGAGGAATCACTGTAGGTGCTCAGTCCTCTATAATAGAGAGAAAATGCAAATGATGGTAATGCAAAAATCAACATTAAACCATTGAAATTACATGTAGCCATTTAGCAGATGCTGTTATCCAGAACAACTTACAACTGAGCCAATCTTACAGGCCAAGTAATTGTGAGTTAAGGACCTTGTTCAAGGACCCAGCATTGAACCTTGCATCTTCTGGTCCACAGTCCAATACAATAACCACGGAGAGACGTGTATATAATGAACCAGTCAGATAAAAGTAGTGTATTCCCTGCATTAAAGGTGGGGTCAGTGTTTTTGAGGTCAGAGGAAACACTGGCCTCCATGGCTGCTCAAATGAGATGGACCATAAAAGGAGTGTTGCACGGTCACTTGTTTTTAAGAACAAAAATAAACACTGGTCTATTTGGTTTTATTAAAGGGTCTGAAAATGGGGAAAAAGCAAATGATATGGACCTCTAACATTCATTTACAGTTAGATTTACATTTACAGCATTTAGCAGACGCCCTTGTACAGAGCAACTTACAATTGATACAATCTTACAAGCAATTTTGGGTTAAGGGCCTTGCTCAAGAACCCAACAGTGGCAGCTTGACAGAGGTGGGATTTGAACCCTGGACCTTTTGATCCATAGTCCAGTACCTTAACCGCTAGGCTACCACAGTCCAGTCACATTCAAAGTCAGCACTGTCTCAAAGTAGCTTTACAAGTTTCTATTATCTTCTATTATCTAAGGTCAATCCCAAATTGAGCAAGTCTAGGGCGACAGTGGCAAGGAAAATTGTTATCAGGAAGGAACCTTGGGTGGACCAAGACAATTCAATTAATTTCATGACACAGATTAAAAGTGGGGTCAGAAATAATCACTTATAATTAGCCCTTGGCTTTGTGGCTGCTCAAGCCTCTGAATTAGAGAGAAACCCATTTATTTACCAGCAACATTTAAATAATCAGGTGAAAGGGTAATTGTATTAAAGGTGAGGCCACTTAAGTCTGAAGAAACTGTACTTCAGTACGTCAGCTCCCGGTTCGGTTAACGGAAATAAAGACGCAAAGATTCGGACCACCAACATTTAACCAGCTGAAAGGGATTGTTTATCATTTCTTAAAGGTGTGGTCAGTGATTTTTAAGTTAGAGAAAACACAGGTTTCTGTGACTGCTCAAAACTCTGTTATAGAGAGAAGAATCAAACAGCCTCAACCACCAACAGTTGAAAAAACAAGTGATAAATAATTCAGAATAAACACTCATCTATTGGGCTTATGCAGGCTCTGTAAATGAGAGAGAAAACAAAAACAAATAAAAACATTTTCTCAGAAGACACACTGGTCTCCATGGCTACTCAGGTCTCTGTAGTAGAGGGAAAAGGTAAATGATGTTGATGGCCAACATGCTGGACCTCATTAAACACATAGCAACCTGCTAGCAATGAACATAGATTTAATGGTACTGGTTGCTAATAGATTCTCAATTCCTGAGTGATTGGCACTCTTCATGAAATATCTGAGACATGTTAAATAAATTATACTGAGCTCTAAGATCAGAGCTTTAGGGGTGCTCACCCAATGAGAGCAGAACGACCCATTTTTGTGGTTTGTTTGTTTGTTTTTTGTTTGTTTTTTAACTGTTCCAGTACCAGTTCCAGCCCCACACATGATGTTCATCCGCTGCAGCTTCACTCAAGCGGCTTCCGTCATCAGCTCCAGCCCCATCATATTAGCCACTTAATGCCGATGTGCATACTTCACATTTTATTCGAACTATGACTCCATGACTTTAGTTTCGTTTTTAGATTTATCATCTACGCCGCCCAAGGAGGTTGGGTCACTTTTTGAGTCTTGGTCCTCCCAAGGTTTCTTCCTATAAACACTCAGGGAGTTTTTCCTTGCCACTGTCGCCCTAGGGCTTGCTCAATTTGGGATTGGACGTAGGTTATTAGGAGATTAATCTAAACTTGTATTGTTGCTTTGAGACAAATGCCTCCATTGTAAAAAGCGCTATATAAATAAAGTCTGACTTGACTTGACTTGAACTGTTCATTTTAATGTATTAGACTATCATTCCCACACCTGTGGAAAAAACAGCATCGCATGACTTTTTGGGTAGGGGAAACTGTTAGATGGAACTACAACAACCTGTGAGCCACACAGTCATCGCTTGGTTTACAAAGTATTACAAATGAAATTGTAGTAAAGTAAAAGATAATGTAGGATAAACAATAAATCAAAAAGAAATAAGATCAGTAGAGAAAGACAATACTGCCTGAGGTACAATTTCTATCAGAGAGAGAAAGTGGATCATACCATTTGCATGGCAAGGTGGGCTGCTGTATTTTCATTGTGAAAATATTATTTTTAAACCATATCATTTCTATGGTTTTAAAATTTTTCTGACAAACCTCTATATAAAACAACAAAAAAACAGATATTTGACACTTATTTTTAGAGGAGCTGAGACTTAATTTAGGGGTGTCTGAGCACCTCTGAAAAGGGGCTACACACATGTATGGTGTAACCTCTATTAGTTATCAACACAGACACACGGGAAATGATACATACCAATGGAGTTTCTGGAGATTAGGAACTGCTAGTTCAGAATGCGGCAGCACGACTGGTTTTCACTTTACCAAAGTTTTCTCATGTTACCCACTGCTGCGTTCACTTCACTGACTCACTGTGGCTGTCCACAACACATTTAATTCTCAGGACTGTGGTAGCCTAGCGGTTAAGGTACTGGACTATGGACCAGAGGGTCCAGGGTTCAAATCCCACCTCTGCCAAGCTGCCACTGTTGGGTCCTTGAGCAAGGCCCTTAACCCACAATTGCTTGGATTGTAAGATTGTACCAACTGTAAGTCGCTCTGGATAAGGGCGTCTGCTAAATGCTGTAAATGTAAATGTAACTGTAAAATGTAAATGACAGTCAACAACAAAGCCAGAAATGGACTGGCACCTTCTTACCTAAATGCTCTAGTCAAACTTCTGTATCTTGTACCCGTCACTAGCTTGGCTCAAAGATCAAATGAAGGCAAGGCTCATGACCCTTCTCTGTACAGGCACTCAGATGGTGAATTAACTTCCCCTGGATGTCCAAATGGAAGAGTTTTTGCTGTCTTCAAATGGTGACTAAAGACTCACCTCTTTACTCAGTAGTTAAGACAAAACAAAAAAATGGTCCTCTCTGTTCTAAGTGTTTATGTCTTTCACCTACATCAAATCATAACAGGATTTTAACTGGACTGTGTTCTTGTGAGAAGAAAACAAACACTCCTGTAAGTCGCTCAGGATAAGGGCATCTTTGTGGGCGTCATTCATTTTCCCTATAAAGAAAAAAAACACGATCTGTAAAAAAAACAACACAAGTTTTTATTGTTAAATGGTAAGCAATTTTTGGAAACATCTCGAGGAACATCTGAATAATAATAACGTGTATTATTTATTTCATATGACCCCCAATTTTCTGAGGGGTGCCAATAATTCTGGAGATGTACAGCACAGTACAATCAGTCATCGTTATATGATGGCCCGACTCACGATATTTCGTAAGTTTCAATAAACTGTAGTTTAATGCAAGTGTTTTAAGTATGTTTAAGGTACACTATGCTATGATATATACATTATATAGTGGTACCTCGGTTCTCGACCACCTCGGAACTCATCGAATTCAGTTTTCGATGCATTCTGACTAGAAAAATGTCAAGGTTCTCGTCGTTTGCTCTTGCTTAAACTGGTATGAGTCGATCAGCCGAAACTTGATTCATGATTCAGTACACAGTGATTCAGATTCACAATAGCCCTTGCTCAGTGTTTTTCTTTATCTTTACATCTACAGTACTGTATTCGTAGTGCAAATAAATCCCCATGGGTCCTAAAATGGTTAGTAATGACAGCCAACCGAAAGGAAAACAGGCTTTCAGGCTGAGTCATTAACATTAGCAGCTAGCGCCCTGAGTACACCAGTAGAGTAAGTGTTTTGCTTTTACTTTTCACTTTCAACCCATTACTCACTAAATTATATGACATTTGTCAACACTTTATTATAAAATAAGCTTTGTGTTAATGATTTTGCCCAACTTTAGGTTAATGTAAGTGTTAATGGCTCTGCTATTGTAAACTATAGACTATATTAAAATCCTGGTTCATGATTTATGATGGATTTGTCGGAACATCTCCCCATCGTAAAGCACCTGTACCATACAACTCCATTAATGGATATAATGTCTTATACAGTGTGGACTTTCTAGGGGTGTGGAACATGATTCAATTGACATTATTCCTTAATGGAAAAATTTTGGTACTCGACAAGGTTCTTGACGAGCCTTCTGTAATGAATTAACGATGAGAACCAAGGTACTTTGAACTGCTATTCTTCAGAAACAAAAGTTTTTGACGTGTTTGCTTAATATATGGTGAAACTACAATAGAATATTATATTTACAGTTTTAACCATCTGGTTCTAGTAATTTCTTTTAATTGCAGGGAACTAAAGTATTTTTTTAAACGTATTTAAGAAAATGTGCATTGTTTTGAATTGTTTATGGTTCAGAAAAAAAAATCATAAGGATATTGAATCGACTCGTGTGCAGAATGTGTCGTTACACTCCTAATTAGCAGTGTAGATAAAGAAGTCATGAGCTATATAAAACGTCCTATAATTCAGACTTTTCATCTGAATTATAACGTCTTTTCCTCTGGAGTAAAGAACTGGATAAAATCCAACCCTCGGGAAGGAGGCAGCTGATAAAATCCATCACTCTGCAGTTAGGGGCAGGATTAAATTTATCACTCTGCACTTAGGGCTTGGATAAAGACTCAGGCATCTGTTCGTTGGCACAAAAAGCATCACATGCTTTCAGTTCACTCTCATATTTTTCGGTATGACAGCACCATGCGATTACAGTCTTGCACTTGCTATGGGAATTGTCATTTTTCTCTGTGCGATGCTCACTCGTGGTTGAGACTTTCTTTAAAACAATGTTCGCTGGTTTTCTGTTATCTGTATGCCACTCCTGTTTAAGACAGGAAAATACACTTCCCGGCCAAAAGAAAGATCACCACCTGGATTTAACTAAGAAAATAGTTAAATAGTTAAAAAAAAATAGCCTCCCATCGGATAGTTACTGCATGGGTGATTATGTTTCAGGTGGCAACAAGTTCTTTAACCCTAACTGATGCAGTGAGGAGCTTCTCATTTGTTGAACAACCATGTCCAAAGACACATCCTGTGGTCGTGGAAAGATGTTCATCTGTTTCAGAAGGGTCAAAAAGTGGTTTAGGGAGCATGAGCCATCATTTTCACACATGGATTGGCCACCACAGAGTCCAGACCTGAACCCCATTGAGAATCTCTGGGATGTGCTGGAGAAGACTTTGTGCATTGGTCAAAATCTATCATCAATACAAGATCTTGGGTAAAAATTAATGCAACTCTGGGCAGAACTGCTTCTGCAATGTCACAACCTTTATTGCTGTCCAGAGTTGCATTCATTTTTACACAAGATCTTGTATTGATGATGGGCGATTTGGACCATCCCAAAAATTCTCAGTGGGGTTCAGGTCTGGACTCTGTGGTGGACAATCCATGTGTGAAAATGATGGCTCATGCTCCCTGAACCACTCTTTCCCAGTTTGAGCCTTCTGAAACAGATGAACATCTTTACCACGACCACAGGATGTGTCTTTTGACATGGTTTTTTAACAAATGAGAAGCTACTCACTGCATCAGTTAGGGTTAAAGAGCTTGTTGCCAGCTGAAACATAATCACCCATGCAGTAATTATCCGATGGGAGGCTCTTTTTTTTTAGCAATTTAACTGTTTGCTTAGTTAAATCCAGGTGTTGATCTTTTATTTGGCTGGACAGTGTGTAATACAGAGGTTGCTGATTCATCAGCCTAAATTTCTGTGCCGCCCACGCTGTGCGTGTGTATTTCACAAAACGCTCTCCCTCAGAAAAGGTTAAATGAAAAGGTTCCTTGTGGAATGACTGGAACTCCCTTGTCATACTGATGGAGTAGAACAGAGCAGCTCAGATTTTGATGGATGCTTTCTGTAATCCTGTCGCTTGCTCTTAGAGTCCTGATCTTCTCACGCAGTATGGTGAAAGGAGGCAGCTGCTTCCTGGTGTGTTAAGACTGTATCTGTAAAACAAGGGTAGAAGTAGGACCTGGGTCTTGGTGGCATCCAAGCAGGTTGAGGTTTAACAAATAAGAAGGATTACACTTGGTAATGACCCAGTAACATGGAGTGATGAAATCCAGAAACAAATAAGCTCTCAGTTATTGTGGTGGCTCAGTGGTTAAGGCTCTGGACTAATAATTGCAGGGTTGTTGGTTCAGTGTCTGCCAGGTTGCCAGAGTTCGGTCCTTGGGCAAAGACTTAACCATCTTAGCTGTTAACACAAGGAAAGACCAGCATATGTTGTGCTTTGGATGCTGGTTCTGATCAAAACCAGGTACCTGTTTATAAAATAGAATTTCAGCTCTACTTATTGGTTCCTACTAACGCATTTTAGGCCTTAAAAACTGTATCTGCCAGGACCAGTGTGTCATGTGATCACATATATCATCATGTGGTTTTGTTTTGGAAAATTGGAGCTCAAAAAAGCTTAAAAGTTCAGCTCCACTTTCAGAGAAAATGCTAAACGCCATACGTGTGGAAAGCTGATCTGTTGTAAGGGATATTTCACCTCTAAAATGGCAAAACATTTGAAGCACCAGCATGAAATGCTTCAGCATTGCACCATGGGTGAAAGACTGTGGTCTTCTAGTGCTGGGGTAGCCTGGACAGTCTAAACTGCTTAACGTGAACAAAGCTTTACGTGGTTTAATGTACTCAAACAATGGCCTAGGAAAACCAAACATTTCTGACTTACTATTATTGATAAATAACCTCTACTGCAGATACGATGAACCTGTGATCCAAAAGGAAAGTAATTATTTTTACGTTAAGCTTTTTTCTTCCCATTTAAACCTGTTTTACTTATCATGAAACGTATCATTTCAGCAGTAGAGAGTACTTTACACCAGTAATAATTAAGAGAAGATGGTTTTCCTAGGTCACTTTAGAGCATTAGGCCACTTTAAGGGCTCAACTTATAATAGGTTTTAATGGGAGGAAAAACATTTAATATATAGTGATTACTTTTGAAGTAGAAATCTAAAAAATAATAGATAAATCATTTATACCTAAACATTTGGCACATTTTTTCACCATTTCGAAATGGAAAATTTGAATTGCTAAGAAGAATCAGAATTGATAAAATGCAAATAATACCCAACCCTACTGGTATGCTGGGTAACCAGCAAGACAATGCGAGTTCCATGTTGGTCCCGGTTGGTTTATGTTGGTTGGTACTGATCTGGTACTCGTTTAGCTGGTGAACTTGCATGGTCTTGCTGGTCTGGATAAGGGTGACTGCTACACACTGTAAATGTTAGTAGTTTTTCCATTGACCCAGCCTTCTTAACTAAGGTTGTAACCTTAGTTTGAGGATTATGTGTTACTGTTTATTATTCCATTCAACACAGTTGCATTTTTTGAACACCAGAGGGTGCAATCATATTTCATGCTCACTTATGCATAAACCTTTTTCAGTGAGACTCCTAATTTTTTTTAATTCCAGCTTTTTGTTGACATTTTTATACAAGAAAAGTACACGTTTTTTGAAACGTTGTTCTTCAGGAACAAAGGGAATATTTTCATGTTGTTTAAGATATGGTAGAGAACAGTAGAGCATTTTGTTTACAATTTTAAACTCCTGTTTCTGGGGTTTACTTGCAGGGGATTAATGTTTTTTTGTTTAAAAACATATATAAGGAAATGTGCATTGTTTTGCTTTTTTACATTTCGGAAATAAATAAGAAAGAATTCTGAAATAAAATAATGTCTTTATTCGAATTTAAAATTGCTAGTTGAGAGAACATCGAGTTCCCGTGAACCGAATTGAATCGTAGAGTGTATCGTTACACCCCTGCACTCAACTGAACGATTATTTCACTAAGAGCAACATAAACACAAAACTGCTTATTTTTTTGCTTGAGAGTAGAGATGCACCAATTGCAGTGTTTGCTTGGCCAATTCCCATTTACGATTTTTGAATATAGGCCTATATGTCCAGCTGATTCCAATTTTGGCTGATTCCCATTTTCTTTCTGTCTAAGAATTAGAAATGACAGCATACAGAATCAGTTGCTAAAGAAAGACAGCAGGAGCTGTTGGCTTGTACCTGGCTCTATTCTCTCACTAGCTTTAGCTTTGTGGCATCAACCACAAAATATCAAACATTGCATCCTTACTCAAACTGTACTTTATACCAGGCTTGATAAGAGCCTAACGTTAGTCAAAGCACTGTGCTGTTCAGGTGTGGTTGCGTTTGTGTCGCTGTCAGCGTCATAAGTGCACAAGTGTAGGCTAAATGTGACAGTTCCATAAAAAAGCGTGAGCGTTTTAGTCATTTGTTTCTTTTGCTTTTGCACTTCAGCTAAAGTCATTGTAGTCAGTTTTATATTTCCCACAAACATCTGCGTGAAGTACTATTTTCAATAAACTACATCACATGAAATTACATCACATAAACATGTAAATTATAAACACGTCATCCTGCAGTTTCTAATAGCAAACCAGTTAGTTTGCTGCTGCTAAACTATTTTAGTTCACTTTTGTCATAGATACTGTATACACACACATCCACCTCTAACAGAAGTTGTAGGAGTCTCCTGCATTTTAGTAATGGCTCCTTGATGCCCGCAAATTATACTCAATATCCCAGAAATCAATTCTCTCTTACTCTCCTGGAAAGAGGGTGAGAGAGAAAGGTTGGAGGAGAAGGTCGAGGGTCGGGGTCTTGATGCTCCCTCTCTTAAATGCGATTTTGCAGGGTGGGATGGCTGTATGTAGCTGGGCTTTAAAATAAAGGTATGTGTTGCTTCATGTCCATGAGACATTCTGTGAGTTGCACCATAACACCATAATATATACTGTACTTAGCAATACTGTATGGAATACTGTAGTGTACCAGTATTGATGAAATAGAAAAGACACTGCAGTAGGTTTTTACTGATTAAGATGGGAAAACTTCACTGCAGAGCTGGTTGCAGCTCGTTAAATGATTCAAGGAATCTGGAGGAAAGGAAAAGGAAAGTAAAGAAAGTAAAGGAAAGAGCAAGTGATCTCAGATCCCTCTGATCCCTCATCGCTGCATCAAGAACTATCATTCATTAATACCTGATAAAACCACATGGGGAAGGAGGCCAGCCTTTGTCAAGCACTGCAATATAGAATTACATTCAGAAATGCCACTTAAAACTTTACTTTCCAAAAAACAATAATTGTTTTTACGCTGTATAGAAGTCTTGTTTTTAAACATTGCAATAATTTTCTTACACATTTGTTGACAAACTGGCACACATTTGTTGACACATTTGTTGAGATCCTCTGCCCATCTCTGCTCCTCAAAGATTGTGAATACTGCTTTTGTACCAAATCATGATTACCATCACTTGTTGACAATACCTGTTTGAAATCACATCATTATTTAGTTTTTTCTTACCTCTTTACTAGCCCTAAATTTTCCTGTCCCAGCTTTTGGAATGTGTTGCAGGCCTGAAAGCCAGGAATGGATGTTTCTTGACAAATTATATGAAATGACAAAACGAACAATGAAAAATCTTGGGTTCATACTGTCTGCAATGAAAGTACATATAAGAAACACTGCGTTTTTTTTTTTTTGTATTTTCCATACTATACCAGATTTTTCTGATTTGGAATTGGATAGCAACCACATTTAGCAACGCATATTTGCCTCAGCTCATATAAGTAGTAGTTTTCATCCATCCATTAGTCTGTAAGAAAACTTTTATGGAATTGCTTTAAAGTGAATACATATTAACCAAAAATGGCATGTGATGCGGGATTGTAGACACATCGGTAAATGGAGACCTCCATAGGTACATCCATAACTACACATTAACTGCTGTTACTGCTGTATACTTATGGCTGGCGATTAGTGTTGCACCGATACCATATCGGTATTGGTGCCCATACTGACACTTACACACAGTATCGGTATAGGCAATAGATAACGATACCATGAAGTGGTTACGGAGGCACATGCACACCACTAGATGAAGTTTAACTGAAGCCAGCAGCATGTCCGTGGTGTGGGATTAATTCTCGCTTGAGACGAGCAGTAGCAAAATGCCTTCTGCAAAATCCGTAACGGCAGTATTTTGAGGGGTGTCTGAAATGTGAATATAACCAACAATTAAAAAACTTAGTAAAATTACGCTTCCCTACTTTTGCTTGTTACTGCATTATTACTAAATGTATTTTTAATGTAGTAATTTTTTATTTTAATTTAGTGTATTTTCATGGCTTTTCAAACTCAACCAGTAAATACTGTTATTTCAAACTTATATTTTATTTGCAATACAGAACACTGTTTTTAGCTAAATAAAGGCACGGCAATCTATAAAAAGTGGAACGCTATAAATATCAGAATTTATAGGCACCTATCGAGTAGTTAAGTTAGAGTGGGTATCGGTATCGGTACTTGGTATCAGCAGATACTTGTACATCAGGTATCGGTATTTACATTTACAGAATTTATCAGACGCCCTTATCCACAGCGACTTACAATTGATACAATCTTATAATCCAAGCCAATCTTAATCCAATGGGTTAAGGGTCTTGCTCAAGGACCCAACAGTGGCAGCTTGGCAGATATAGGATTTGAACCCTGGATCTTCTGGACCATAGTCCAGTACCTTACCTGCTAGGCCACCACAGTCCCACAAATGTATTTAGTCATTTATATTTACAGCATTTAGCAGACGCTGGTATCCAGAACGACCTACAATGGATACAATCCAAGCAATTGCAAGATAAGTTTCTTACTCAAGTGGTAGCTTTGCAGAGGTGGGATCCCACTGAGGTGGCATCCCTACTGAGGATCTTTTGATTACATCTTTGCAGAGGTTGGATTTGAATCCTGGACCTTCTGGTCCATAGTCCAGTACCTTACCCACTAGGCTACCACAGACATTGGAAAGAAAAAAGTGGCATTGGTGCATCCCTACGGGTGATCTTTTGATTACATCTTGTATATTCATTATTTTGCAGATTTATCATCTACGCCGCCCAAGGAGGTTGGGTCCCTTTTTGAGTCTTGGTCCTCCCAAGGTTTCTTCCTCATAACACTTAGGGAGTTTTTCCTTGCCACTGTCACCTTAGGCTTGCTCAATTTGGGATTGGACGTAAATATTAGAAGATAACCTAAAATTGTGAAGTTGCTTTGAGACAATGCTTCATTGTAAAAAGCGCTATATACATAAATCTAACTTGACTTCTTGGTATTGACACCTGTTGATGTGTTGCTAACTTCTAATTATTAATTCACTCACTGTGGCTAAGAATGATTCCCTTCTTTGTTTGTGATTAAGTCTTATAGCCTTGGTTTCAGCTGACAGACGAGTGAATGAGTTTGCATCTCACATAGCCTCCAGCCGATGGCAGCTTTGCGGGGTGTAAAATTTACACCATGGGAATTCTAGAGAGACAAAATCTTATCCAAACACACCAAATCTTAATTACAGCTCTCTGTCTTAATTTCTTTCCATGCCTATATCTCCTGCTGCTTGCTGATATGTTGTATGCATAAAACAGTTCTCTGACTGACTTTTGGCATGTCACTTCCCTTTTACGTTTTCAAGCCAGTATTTGTGATGCATTACTTTTAACACTATTACTTTGCACTTGTTGTAATGGTAAGTTAATTATCTCTTGCTCATAGCTTGGTTATTTCAGTATAACGTCCTTCAAAAGCAGACGTTTAAAAATGGAGTTATTACTTTAAAGGTGACAGAACGGAATGGTTGATCGACTGAAGATTGCAATCGGCATAAATGTGTGATCGGAGATCGACTGATGCTTTCTTTCATCTGCCAAGTAAAAATGAACAATATAATCCAGATCTACCCACATATGCTGGAACTGAATATGGCATTTTTTAAATCTGATAAATGTAATGTGTCTCGTCAAAGAGACCTAACATTTTAATACAAGTAATCTGTGTTGACATTTTCTGACATATCTGTGGGATCCAGAGTGAATTTAGTTGTAGCACTCTCAACCTAAAGATAAAGACATGAACAAACGCTCACACCTCAGTTTGCCATTGCCATGTCACGAGGGACGTTTTTTCATTGTGCTAAAACCGTTCCTTTGAACAAACACTTACGTTTAAGCCTGAGGAAATTAAATTATTAAGTAATTCAGGAAATAGTATGTCAGAGCTGAGAGAACATATTGCAATCTATGGGTGAAATATTTTGGATCTTCTATAAGCAGATAGTAATATGTTCCTGACCACTTGTGAATGCACTGATACTAATACCATATCGCTATTGGCGCCAGTGCTAATTTTGACAGCAAATTTTTATTTAGCTTTTTTGACTTTTTTGACTAAAATGTAATTTAGTTTTAGTCATAAATTTGTCATTTGAATTGTTTTTAGTTTTAATCTAGTTTTTGTCGACTAATTATAATAAGATTATACTCAACTAAATGTACAGCAGCTTTAGCTGACTAAAATATGAAATGTAAAGGTTGCAATACATAAATGCTTTTTAACATTTCCCTTTTAAGATGAACCATCTACATACATGCATTGATAATAAAATATACATTAAAGTGCTTATAACTCAATTTCCACCATAGATCTGCTTGTGGACATTCAGCAGATTTTCTAGAAGAGAATCAAGTTGGAATGGATGATGTATTATAAGATCTAATTAAGATATAAGCTCAGGTCTATATGCATGCATTATAATAACAGCTTAAAGAAAACTCAAAAATTTCCATCAAAGATCTGCTTCAAACTCGGTGTGGACACTCATGAGATATTGTAGAATGGAATCTTTGAAGCTCAATATCTCAAAACTAATCCAAGGAGACGACATGCGCAACACTAGACGAAGCTCAACTTATTATTCTCGCTTGAGATTCTCACCATTATTTTGAGGGGTCGCTGAAATGTAAATATAACCAATAATTAGAAAGCTTCGTAAGATTATGCTTCCCTATTTGTGCTTGTTACTGCATTCTGACAAATTAATTTTTTTCATGGCTCAAACTTTTCAAACTCAAACAGTAAATACTATTATTTCAAGCTTATTGAATCTTATTTGGCACACAGAACACTGGTTTTATCAAAATAAAGGCAATCTATAAAAAGTGGAACTCTATAAATATCAGGATTTATCGGCACCTACAGAGTAGTTAAGTTAGTTAGAGTTGGTATCGATATCGGCATCGGCCGCTACTTCAATTTCAGGTATTGGTATCGGAAGGCACATTTAACTGGTAACTGGTTGTTAATTGATTAAAACTAGCAAGAGTCAAAGTATTACTATGTGAAATTTATAAAAAAGTAGATTTACACCATTACATACACATTTAACACCTAAGAAACCGAACAATATTGTGGTCGATATTATGGGATTATCACAGTTATAGGATTTAGATATAAAATCAGCCCCATTCAGCTCACATGTTACCCAGCCAAACATTTAAAGATGTTTTGGGTAATTAATATATTTTGTTACCGCTGTTATGATCTGACTTGATAGGATTGACTGCAATCCTATTACTGCTGCTCTTCGTGGACACCAGGAACCTGATCCTGAATTAGCATTCCAATTTTAAGCTCCACAATATATATCCTGACTCTGAATCTTATCGGAAGGACACTCAGCAAGAGCAGGCTCCCTCAAGATCAATCAGTGCGAGCAGGAACATCCGAGAGCGTCGGATTAGATTTCCATCTTCGAGCACCACTTTACACTCAGCGTGGTTCCTTGCCGAGCAAACGCTGTAGTAGAGAGCAGGCCAATTTGGGCAGGCACATCCAGAACAGTGTCTTCATTATAGCCGAGCATGCATGTGTGTGGAGGATGTGGCAGGGGAGCAGGAACCCTGGTCTTTGGAGGTATTAATAGTAGATATTGATGATAAGCTTGCCCTCCGTAACGTGACTCAGCCTGTTTATTGTGAAGGATTGCACATTATGGCATTTTTACTGCTGCTTACAGACACGGCTGCTCTCTTTCAGAGCTGCTAAAATGCCTGTTGTTCACAAACAGGAGACAATCCATTAATGGTCCAATAAAAATCAATTAACTTTCTCAAGCTGCAGATCCTGTACTCACAAGCCTCACCAATGCTGCAGAGAAAAGCAGGGCAAGTGGAAAGGGTTCCTCAAGGATTATTTGGATAGTCTTAGGTGGAACCATTGGCTCAACCCAATAAGACAGGAATGGCAAACTAATTTATTCTGAGGGGCAGAACAATGTTCATAAAATGCTCATTCACATAAACACCCTTGGTCCAATAAGGTTATTATTAGAGATGCAACGACTGCAATTCTCTTGGCCGATTCAGATTTCTGATTTTTTTAAAACATATGATTGGCTTATTCATACTGGATACAGAAACATTTTGTTCAAGTTTTCTTTTAATGGAAGCTTCTTCATGGCTAAACAAAGATAGCAGGGGCTGCTGGCTTGTGCCTGGCTCTGCTCATTTACTATCTTTAGCTTTAACCTCTTTGCCTTTGTTAGTTTTGTCAAATTTTGTATTTTCAGCTGGGTGATGCTGTTTTAAATGTCTTTGTTATTCCAAGCATTTTCGGAGTTGTTCCTCCATGGCTTACTTGTTTTGCAAACAGCACGTTGTGAAGAGCCTCCATCCTGAAGACATGGCTCTGTCCAAAATGAATCATTACTCCCTCATTAGTATCCCTACTCCCTCATTAGTATTGTGCTATATAGAGAGAGACTTAGTTCACTACTGTATAGTAGTGATAGCAGCGTTGTTGTTTTTATATTTTTAATATGCTTACTGGCAATATTACACATTTATCTGGTTGGAACAGTTTATAGCTAATTGTAATTTATGCACAGTTTGTGTTGGATGTCCTCTACGGCTTCATCATTGTCAGTTTATGACAGTGTTTCCCAATCCTCTTCTGGTGCCCCACTGCTCTGCACAATTCAGTGCTCTCCTGTTTTAACACACCCACTTTAACTCAATAATGGTCTTTTGGCTGAGTTGTTGGATCAGGTGTGTTGGGAGCAGGAAAACACTAAAACATGCAGAGTGGTGGGGTGCTAGGACCAGGAATGAGAAACACTGGTTTATGTCCACAAGAAGCTATTGGTTTGATATTGCATGGCTAAGCAGCTCCTAATCTTTTGACAAGCCAGTGTAACAGTAACACATTTATTAATACACTGGGCTGATACGCTAGATGAAATCAGGTAAGAGGCATGGCGGTGTTCCAGGACCTGGTTTCAATCCTTGCTTGCACCCACTTACAGTTCGTAGGGAGGAATGTTTTACAACTCACAAAGCTGAAAATATTAAAGTGCAGGTGCTCCCCGATTTATGATAGGTTTAAGTCCTGATAAGTCCATTGTAAGTTGAATGTATCATAAACTGAGGAGTTTTATATACAGTGGTGCTTGAAAGTTTGTGAACCCTTTAGGATTTTCTATATTTCTTCATAAATATGGCCTAAAACATCATCAGATTTTCACACTAGTCCTAAAAGTAGATAAAGAGAACCCAGTTAAACAAATGAGACAAAAATATTATACTTGGTCATTTATTTATTGAGGAGAATGATCCAATATTACATATTAGTGAGTGGCAAAAGTATGTGAACCTTTGCTTTCAGTATCTGGTGTGACCCCCCTGTGCAGCAATAACTGTAACTAAACGTTTCCTGTAGCTGTTGATCAGTCCTGCACACCGGCTTGGAGGAATTTTAG
>JAJAGP010003592.1:0-15000 GCA_025084515.1 Ancistrus triradiatus
TTAGTGTATTTAGTATTTAGCGCCCCTTACAAGTTGACCCTTCTACAGTATGAAGAAGATTGATCAGAAATGTTCTTTTTGGAAGAGTAGCAGCCAAGAATCCACATTTTGAGAAGGGGACAAGGGTGAAAAGGCTAAGACATTCTGCAGCTCACAAAGATTGGAATGAAGATCAGTGGAAAAGAGGATAATAGAGTGACGAATCCAAGTTTGAAATTTCTGGGTCCAATCATCGATGTTATACATGATCATAGGATTGCTAATACAACAGATCTAACAGTTGCCTAAGACTTTTGCACAGTACTGTATATCCAGTAAAGCCAGCTGCAATTATCCAGCCATCTATGGAGCATGATGGGGGTCAAAAAAGTAAGGGGCTATGCAGGATGATGTACGCCAAAAGCGGCCAAAAATGGTGCTTCATCCTGAGCCTTTGGTAATGAGACTGGGACACTTGGTAATGATACTGGAACATTTCATACTGGAATTGAGAGCTTTGTTTCTTAAATTGGCAACATTTGGTATTAAATGGGGGCTTTTAATCCTATTTTAATTCATCTTTGGTAATTCATCTGTATTGTTGCTACTAGAACAGAAACTTTTGGTAATGTAACCTGAACCTATATCATTGTTTTTGGACCATTTGCTAGTGAAAATGAAACTAGAAATTGTGAAATTATAACTATTATTTTAGATACTGGAGCAGTAATGAACTTCCTAATCCTAACCCTAAGCATAATCCTAACTTTAATTCTAACCCTAGGCCTAACCATCACCCTAATCCTAATCCTAATCCCAATCCTAATTCTAACACTAACCCTGATCCTACCCCTAACCCAATCCTAATTCTTACACTAACGCTAATTCTAATTCTAACCCTAATACTAACCTAACCCTAATTTAACCCTAATCCTAACCCTAATCCTAAATCTAATCATAACCCTAACCTAACCCTAATCTTAACCCCAATTTAACCCTAATCTTAACCCTAACCCTAATTTAACCCCAACCCTAACCCTAACTTAACCCTAACCCTAACCTCACCCTAACCCTAACTTAACCCTAACCCTAATTTAACCCCAACCCTAACCTAACCCTAACCCTAATTTAACCCTAATCCTAAACCTAATTTAACACTAATCTTAACCCTAACCTTAATTTAACCCTAACCCTAGCCCCAACCCTAACCTAACCCTAATCCTAACCATAATTTAACCCTAACATAACCCTAATCTTAACCCCAATTTAACCCTAACCTTAATTGAACCCTAACCCTAATTTAACCCTAACCTTAATCCTAACCCTAATTTAACCCCAACCCTAACCATATCTCTAACCCTAATTTAACCCTAATCTTAACCCTAACCCTAACCTAAGCATAATCCTAACCCTAACCCTAATTTAACCTTAATCCCAACCCTAATCTTAACCCTAACCCTAACTCCTAAATGAGAAAAACTATTTTTTAACACTAAAATAACCCTAATCCCAACCCTAATTTAACCCTAATCCTAACCCTAACCCTAATCGTAACCCACTTCTAATTCTAAAACTAATCCTAATCCTAACCCTAATTTAAACCCTAATTCAAACCCTAATTCTAGCCCTAATCCTAACCCTAACTCTAACCATAATCCTAATCCTTACCCTAATCATAAAACAACCCAAATCCTAAACCAAATCCAAACTCTAAACCTTGAAACCTAATCCTAATTCTAACCTTGTTTTTTCAAAAGAAAGTTGCAGTTTTTGTAAAAAGAACTGGCAAAATGTCAGATCTATCTTTCTATCTTTATGGTAACATTTTTTTCCTCTTAATGATATGTAAACTTCACACACACACACACACACACACACACACACACACACACTTTATGAGTCAAGAGCAAGGGACAGAAGAAGTAGAAGAAAGAACGTCAGTCCTCCTCCTCCTCACATTGCTGCAGGTTGTGGATGGTGAAGTCATCACCCCCTGGCTTTGTGTGACATATACATACAACGCACACACACACACACACACACACACACACGATTATAGCACACACACAGGTACTTATATAGCCTACATGCTTCTGCACCCACACACACTTTTATTTATACAACCGTATGATTAATCCAATTACGCACTCGTGCAGACAAGCGCACACACCGACACACCTACACACTCACCCACACATACACACACACACACACACACACACACACACACACACACACAGAGATAAGACAAGATGTAAAGTGACAAGACATCTCGCTGTGCCCTCTGACTGCCAACCATCTCTCCTCCACAGCTCTAAGAATGAGGACTCGATGATTCCCGTCTCTCTCTCTCTCTCTCTCTCTCTCTCTCACACACACACACACACACACACACACACACCATGGCAGGAATACACCCAGGTCTACTTTACACCTAGGGGCAATTAAAAGCAGCCAAACCACCTACTGGCATGTTTTTGGGAAGTGAAAAGCAGCCAGAGTGCCTGAGGGAAACCCATGCAGAAATAGGGGACCATTCCAGACTCTAAACAGCTGCTAACCAGACACAGGGATTGAACCTGGTTTCCTGAAGCTGGCATTAACACCAGCCCATTCATGCCACCCTAAACAGAATTATGAGATTGGGTAGGGTGAGAAGGATCAACTCTGCCTGCTACAGAGGGTAAGTGCTTTTTAAATAGGAGCTCAAATCCTTGAGGAGGATTGTGCCTGATTCCCCTTACAAACTGTTCCCTATTCACTATACAGTGCAGTTTTTTTGGGTTTTCCACCATTTTGTAGCAGCATCCACAAATATCTGAACTTATAGTTGTGTACAAACCCTGAACTCCAGCTCGTGCAAGAAAGTAGTGTTCAGAAAAAACACAACGGTGTGTGTCTCTATGTAATGAGCTGCTGCACTGTACCTCATGAAGGGCACAACAAGGCTGTCTACGTTTTTATGTTCCTTAAATACTTCACCCAAATTTGTCCTCCTCAAACCTTATGGCAATCCCACAATGCAGTCAGGGTTTCTTTTGTATATGTGAATATATGTCAAACAAACTCTTATCCTCTCTAAATGAACCCCCCAATAACTAACTACATTTTCTCTTTTCTCTCCGAGCTTGTATTCCGGTACCAGCTCCATCCTCATGCAGTAAGATGTTCCTCTGCTTCAGCCCCACTCAAGCTGTTCTTCTGTCATCAGCTCCAGCCCCACCATACTCAGACTTTCAAAGACGCAAGCTCCTAAAGTGACTCTGCGTATCGGACTAAATACCACTGATATGCATATTTTTACCTTATTTTACACAGTATTTCTCTTCATTATTGGCAGATCCGCTATAGAGTTATATTCTCTATTTTATTACGCTCTTCATAACATTTCATTGTCTTAGTCTGACTGTTATGTTTTTAAATGTTAATTGATTAAGTTTCTGCTTACTTAAGCTATCACTAAGAACTTGTATGAGTTAATTGTATGACTCAGTTTAATTCTTCAGTAAGTTTAATTCTTACATATAACATTGGGGCCGCCCCAAGGAGGTCAGGTCCCTTTTTTGAATCTTGGTCCTCCCATGGTTTCTTCCTCATAATGTTTAGGGAGTTTTTCCTTTCCACTGTCACGCCAGGCTTTCTCAGTATGGGATTGTCCCTATAATTTAGGGAAGTAACTAAAATTGTGAAGCTGCTTTGAAACAACGCTGCATTGTGAAAAGTGCAATAGAAATAAAGCTGACTTGACTTAAACAGCCCCAGGAATGAACCGAACTGAGACCCTCTGCTTTGCAGAGCCAATCGAACTGCAGAAGTCTAGTGTGACCGCCGCTTAACGATTACCTCGTTAGAGTTTTGTCACCTCCAGAGTTTAAATTTAAAGGTCAATCAGCTAAATATGTCTAAAGTTATGATGAAATAATTAGCCTAGTAAGTAAACTGCATCAAACTGCATTCTCTTTGGGTTATCTATGCAAAAGAGGAATAACACAAGGTTAAGAAAAGAATAGTTACAGAACGTCAGTAAAATAACATAAAAAGTTCAGTTTGCTCTCCATGTCAAGCCAGACTGCAGGATTTTGTGTCATTGTATCTGCTGGAGTGGATTTGAATTCAATCTTCACTTATTTTAATAATGCATAACAACATTCATGCTCTTGACATAACTGTATCTGAATGCATATTGTTTATTTAAGGCTCATTAGAGCATCTCTAATTGGCAGCTATGCAAACACAGAGCTGATTTGTTGACTGATCCAGGGAAGAGAAGTCTCGCTCTGGCTCGTCATCCTACCCACGGTTTTCCTCTTCTTTCTCTCTTCTTGCTCTGCCTCAAAAAAGCTCCCCTACAGGCACTTTGGGTACTCTGGCTTCCTCCTGGTCGCTCTAAATTAGTGTGAATGTGTCTGACTGGTATCGATCTAACCTTGTTCCTGATGTGCTGATGTGCCGGTAAATCAAAATCTACTAAACAAAACATCATACAAGCCCAGAGAAGCCGACGCCCCTTCTGGACATGGTTATAACATAAGGCTTCTTTTTAGCACAGTAATGTTTTAAGTGGTATCTGTGAATGTATCTCTGTATTGTAGAGCTTGGTAAAGGTTTGATAAAGGAATCCCTTGTCCATGTGGTTCTATCTGCTATTGATGAATGACGGTTCTTGATGCAGTGCCGTCTGAGGGAGCGGAGATCACCCCTCTTCAGTTTAGGCTTTTACCCTTACCCTTTACTCTGAAATTCCTCCAGATTCTGAATCGTTTAATGATATTATGCATCGTAGAGGGAGAAATATGCAAACATCTGAACAGTCACCGTTTTATTTAATATTTCGTGAGATGTTTGTTGCTGTTTTATGTTACTTTTATATGATATGGGCATCTGGTGGAAGCCCAAGCGGACAGGGAGAGAACATACCAAACTCATCACAGGAGGTACCTAGAGGTGTTGAGAGAGTTTGAGAGCCCTAAGCACTTAGCGGAATTGGTGTTTTGTCACTTATCTCAGTGCCACCGAAATGCTGCCTACCCACAGGCACTGGGTATGCCTACCCTCCCCCAAAAATGCAGTTGTAATTCTTGACTTCCAGATGATTCCAGAGCTAATCAATAATCTAGTTAATCTGTTCAAAGTAGTTTGTCCCGATTATTTGGTGTTTTTAAAAAGTAAACCATTACGCGCAATAATAAAAAAATAAGTAATAGACATTGTGGTAGGGTGGCACAGCGGCTAGTGATGCCCACTCACAGCTCCACAGACCTGGGTAGAGTCTCGGCACACGGCCAGTACGGAGTTTGCAGAATTTGCATGTTCTCCTCTTTGCATGTCTCCGCTTTCCTCTCACATCCCAAAGACACCCTGTGCTGCCGGATTGCCCTCTCCCAACATCCCTGATCAGAAATAGGCGTGTACATAAAAATGAATGATTGAAATTGTGGTTGTGTGCTTCAGTGTGACATTCAGACAGGGAGCCTCTGTTGTGTCTTAAACCAGTATCAGCTTAAGCGCTCTAGTGTGTGTGTGTGTGTGTGTGTGTTTGTCTCCAGAGAAGCTCAGCAGGGAAAAGACGGAGCACGATGAATATGAAAATCTCGAACCTGGTGTAAATCAGAGGCACAAACGAGGAGCTCAGGAATGGCCGGTGGGGAAGAAAGTATAGCGCAAAATCGATAAATCCAGTTAAGCTTAATTTCATATTGATGAACGCTTACCGTGGCTTCACACTCGGCCGATCAACAATAGTGCAGCCGAATCCGCACGAGAGGGCTTTATGCACCCGGATAATGGAGAGTTCTTGTTTTCATCTGTCTTGCGAATTTGCTTTGCCTGTTCCGCTGCACTGTGCTGTAACTGGGTCATAAATCTGAACCTGCTCTCTGAACCTGCTCTCTCTCTCTCTGTAGCTACAGACAGTGATGCTCGAAAGCTGGTGAACCATTTAGAACTTCTGCATAAATATGAACTAAACCATCATCAGATTTCACACAGGTTCTAAAAGTAGATAAAGAGAACCAAACTAAACAAATGAGGCAAAGGTGTTTTCAGTCAATGGGATGAGTTTGTTGTATTAGTCAAGTCAGATTTATGTCTATAGCGCTTTTTACGACGGAGCATTGTCTCAAAGCAGCTTTTTTTAGATTATCTTCTAATAGCTAAGGCCAATCCCAACCTGAAAAGCCTAGGGTGACAGTGGCAAGGAAAATCTCCCTAAACCTCATTAGGACCAAGACTCAAAACGGGACCCGACCTCCTCGGGTGCTGTAGATGATAAATGTAAGAATGAAACTAATTTATCTAAACAAATAAGTCTGTAGTAACAGTTAATTATTTAGCCCGAGTCACTTTAGGATCTAGTCAAGAGTACTAGAGTCCATTTTGAGTCAAGACCATGACACATCGAGCCCCAGTAAAAAACGACTTTTGGTAGTTGAGACCAGATTAAGATTTTTTTCATCATACACAAGATTTAAAATAAGAAAATGGAAAAAATTTAATTAGTTTGTAATTCACTTTACGTTCATTATATAATATAATATGATTATAATTATTAGTAACTATTATTACATTTCATCATAGATTTTGTAAAATACGTTACATAATATACAGCCTAAAATGATTATTAATTATTATTATATTCTTGTCATAGTCAAACTAAGGCGATGTAACTTTTGGAAGCACATGATGGTGATGATTCTGTTTCCCTTCTTCTTTTTCCTGAAACTTAATCAGAATCACAGCATAAAGTCACCTGAATATAAACAACAACCATTCTATACATTTATATTACTTAACGTAAAAACTGAATAATAATAATAATAGTTCCAGATTTTGACACGGTTAAGCAAAGCAAGCGTGGAAAGCTTGAAGATTTAATGTTAAAACTATTCCAAATAAATGTGTTGAATGGATTGTTGATATTCAGTAACAACAAAAAAAAGTTCAGGTTATAATTAGCGTTACCTCGGACAGACGCATCGGACTCGGCCGGCCCCAGCGACGATTCACCTCACATTTCACCCTGAGACTGGACTCGAGTACTACAACACCACAGAACAAGTTTGATCTCCACAAAGTGAACCATGATGCAAAAAAAGGAGATTCCTGAGGAGCTCATGAAAAGAGTTGCTGACGCTCACCGGGCGGGAAAAGGTTACAAAACCATCTCTAAATAATTGTCCAAATGGAGGAAATTCAGACCAGCTCTTAAGCTGACCAGCTCTGCTGTTGTGTTAAATAAAGCCCCAACATCTCAGTGTAGCCAGATTTAGTCTCAGGACTTCTTTTCAAACCTACAAAACGCAGGTGTTTAGAGCGTCTTCAAACAGAACCCCAGAAAGCTTCAGCCAGCCCATAAACAGGCTGCGCTCTGGAGTACAGAGGTGTGGATTTGAGACGAGTATGCTCTAAAGCACAGGGAAGAGACGAGCCCCTTCGAGACGAGTCCACCGTCTGAGCGCGAATGCCTTAAGGGTCTGGTGTGATGCCAGGAGGCGATGCATTTTCATCTGAGCATCAAACTTGGGCAGGATGAAAGCAGATACAGACGGTAAGGCTGCCATCGGCATCCTGGATATACTGCTCACAGCGTAAGGCCATTTTCCTTGTGTTAGGATCGTAACAACAGCCCTCGAGCTCCCCGGTGTCTTCCTGCCGTGTGCCCAGAGAGCACCGCTACACAGACATGGGGATTACAGAAGAAAATCGTCAAAACATCGCTCTTTATTTACAAACGTCGCTCAGCTTTCGTCCACATGTTCGATGAATTTAATACACCACACCTTCATGCGTTATTTGTGTAGGCATTTTCAGGCATTTTTCATTTTTTGTAGGCACTCTTCGAAAATAATACTCTTCGATCTTCATTCCACTCTTTGTGGGCTTTTTATATATTTGCCTTTTCACCCTGCTCCCCATTCAAAGAAAGTGGGGTATTGGCTGCTACCCTTCCAAAAAGTCCATTCCTGATCCTGAAGGGTCAACTTGGCATCCAGAACTGATTTCTTTCAGTTTTGCACACACATTTTCTGGTTGTATTCCCCAAAAAGAGACTGAGATATAATTATACATGGTCATTATACAACTGCATAAACAGTGCTATATCTAATCTAATGGTGGCCTGAGACTTTTGCACGTTACTGCGAGTGGAAGCACACATCGTCCCTCTCCGCTGCTGTTTGGCCAATTACCGCCAATTACTTTGTGGCCTTAATTGTTTAAGCCACCTGAGAAAATCTGGCGCTCCTAATACATTTACATTTACATGAAGTCGTTTAGCGGAGGCTCCTATCCAGAGCGACGTACAAAAGTAACAGGCTCACAATCCAAGCAATTGCAGTTTAAGGACCCAACAGTGGCAGCATGGCCGAGGTGGGATTTGAACCCTGGACCTTCTGGTTCACAGGCAGCACCAAAGTCCGAACATACAGACATCACAACAGCATAAAAACTCTCAGGGTTACGGTGGTAAAGAATTAAACACAACAAACGAATCAACTTCAAAACCTGTTAATGAAACATTAATGTGTCCACGACATACCTGTGCAGTCTGGATAACTGGATGTCCACAAACTTTTGGCTCTACAGTTTTCTTAGTATTGCATTCATGTATCTATGTTGCTCCTCAGTATTAGGTCTGACACAAACCAACCGATGTATAAACAGTTCTTGGAATCAGACACAATGTAAACACACTTTGACGCATCACGTACCGGGAAACACAAACTCTTTCCCGTTACTGCTCGCCACGAAGAATTAACTCTGCAATACGACTGCATTTGTTAATGTGCCCTCTGGTGTTGTGGTGTGTGTGTGTGGTTTGTGTGTGTGGCGAGATCGAGGCATGAGGAACGTGCATATGCGTGCGTCTGAACCGAGCCGAGTTCTTTTCAAGTTCCTGCGCTCATGTGTGTGTTCAGGATAATCAGAGGTGCCCCGGGCGCTCGTGCAGCTCGCTGATGACGCAGATGGCCTCGTGAACAGCTGATCTACTTCTTCTTCATTACAGCTCAGCAAACGTCCTCGTGTTAAACCCACAGATCCCACCCGCTTTGATCTAGTACATAAATACTTAGTACAATGGGAAATTATCAAAGAATTGCTGATTAATGATTAGTAAGACCTTCTTCCACAGCACACATGACACCATCATTCAGAATTCAGCTTCAGTAGCTATTACGTTATTACAGTGAGTACACACACACACACACACACACACACACACACACACACACACACACATCCCAGAAAAGGCTGATTCAGCATTCACTGGCTTGTTTTGTCTCACTCGTATGTGTGTAATACAGTTGTTCTAATAAATTGTTTACATTTCAATGCTATGCCATTTCAGAGACAGGAATTAATAATAATAATAATAATAATAATAATTATTATTATTATTATTATTGTTATTAATAATAGTAGTAGTAGTAGTGTTTTTGTTTTTATAATCCTTGTTTAATTGTTATTATTATTATTATTATTATTATTATTAGTAGTAGTAGTAGTAGTAGTAATTTTGTTTTTATAATCATTGTTTTATTATTATTATTATTGTTTTTATTTTTATTATTATTATTTATTTATTTTTTATTAGCTGTAGTAGTAGTAGTATTTGTGTTGTTATTATCATTATTAATTATTTTATTATTATTATTATTATTAATATTATTATTAGTAGTAGTAGTAGTAGTAGTATTTTTGTTTTTATAATCATCATTTTATTATTAATATTGTAACTATTATTATTATTAGTAGTAGTAGTAATAGAAGTAGTATTTTTGTTGTTATCATCTATGTATTATTATTATTATTATTATTATTATTATTATTATTATTATTATTATTAATTTATTATCAGAGTGGACTTACTGTTCTTGTTCTTGTTCTGTGGATTATTTAGTGCTTTAACTTTTTAGCGCTTTTTATTTAATGCTGAAACTTTGCTAAGACTTTAATATTTTCCTATATATAGTATCACCAGTGAACCTAAAATAAATTCAAAATATGTACATCATATAAAAGGTAATATTACTACTACTACTACTACTAATAGTATATTTTTAGATCTTTTAATTATATGTATGGCATGATTTCTTAAATCTTACATATAGTTTATACTGTGTATAGTTTATATTTCCATCATTGTGGGGACTTTCCATGGTGTGACATTACCGTAGCTAATTAATGCTACACCTACAGCCTAACCCCAACCATAACATCAGTAACCTAAAGCAAATCTTTTGGCTCCGTCGGTTTTTCAACTGCTTATGAGGAGCAGCAAAATGGTTCTGTTCTGAAATCCAGACGCCGCTGCCACAAAACCACTCAATAATCAGTCCATACAGCATCGCTCAGTGGTAATGTCCCATAGCAGATCTGTCACCCGAACTGTTTAAATAAAGGCATCAGGGGTCCGAGATCATGCTCTCTCTCTCTCTCTCTCACACACCTCACACACACACACACACACACACCTCAGTCCTCACAAAGTAACACACAACGGACCTGACGTTCCTGCTAACTATAAATCCTCACAATGATTCTTGCCAAAGTTTCGAGTGAGCTCCCAAACACTAGGGGATTCACATAGTGACGGTTGAAGTTCTTAAAAAAGTTGTGACACCTTTCCAGAGGATTCACTAGAAATCTTTGCTAGGGTTTCAGGATTTTTCTGGGGACTAGGGTTATCTGATAGAAGGATACGTGTATTTTTGTTAACTGTGATTTATTGTTTACTATAAAAAACTTAATTAGAGATGCCTGATCTTTGTCCCCTGGTCCGTCCATAGCAGGGCTCGGCATGGGTCGCTGTTTCAGCATCAGGGGGGCTGAGGCGTCCCCTTGTACAGAAATGGCCAGTTGTGTGTCTGTGTGACCAGGCTGAGGTCAGCTCTGGAACTGGGACCCGGCCATGGTGGTCTAGCGACATGCCAACGGATCACAGTGAGTCCGATCCGATTCCTGTCAGCTTTTGGTTTCACACAGCTTCAGACTAGGAGGTGGAATTATACAACGAAAGTGATTCGGCTGATAAAATAGTTCCAATTTAGTTTTGAAGAATAAAGTACCTTCCACCAGGACCAAATGAATGAATCCCAATGCTCTCTACAAAGCTCATGAAGTCATGGACCTGACCTTTATGCAGTTTAGAGTCACATCAGAGACATATGGTCCAACCCAGGCACTGAAGCTATTCCTCCAGCCCAAACCCACATCAGGAGCTTAATCCTGACACACCGCCGCTGCCGTTCATTAATCTTAGGCCAAAGCGCAAATGACAGAACAACGAGCCCTTGGAGAAACTGTGAGAGCGAGGCTTTTTTTCCTTCACCCCTAAAAGCAAACGATGCCCCAGATTTGCCCATCAGAGCCCGAGGACGTCTCGAGGCCATTAGCGATACGATCTGGCCAATCAGAACGCAGAGCTGTTATATCAGACGTCATGTTCAGTGCTAAGCATACTTAAATAACATATGGTCACGAACACAGCACATTAAACAGTAAACGGAATCTGTAACGCACATTCTGGGTTTGTTTATTTCACATCATCAGTCAACTGTGGCGGTGTCCCAAATTACACTTTATTCACTATATGGGCCAAACGCCACCATCACAAACCTCTTACTGTAATCAGATCACTATGGACATGTCCCAAACCACACCCTTCTACACTATATAGGTCACCTTACAATAATTCATTGTGGACAAACTCCATCCAATCCAATATCTCATCATCAATCCACTATGAATACGTCACAAACCAAAGACATACACATATTAATCTCTAATTACGATAAATTTAACTTACGATAGATCTGTCAGAACGTATCCCCGTCGTAAATCGACGACTAACTGTTTTTCAAGACATCAACCCCCTCTCACCATCAATCCACTGTGGATGTGCCCAAACCACGTGCTGTTCACTATATAGGTCACCTAATAATCATTATAAATCTCTCACTACAACCAGTTCACTGCAGAAATGTTCCAAATCACAACCACTATACAGGCCAATCAAACAATGTTCCACACCCCTCACCATAAATTCACTGTGGACACATCCCAAACCACACTTCACTATGTAGTCTTCACTATATAGGTCACCGAAATGCCATCAGGTCACTATGAACATGTCCCAAATCACAGGTCATTCACTATACATGCCAAACAGACAACAAACCACAGCACTCTCCATCAATCCACCATAGACATGTCCCAAACCACACTACATACAGTGGTGTGAAACAGTGTTTGCCCCCTACCTAATTGTCTATTTCTTTTGCATGTTTGTAACACTTAAGTGTTTCGGAACATCAAATCAAGTTAAATATTAGTCAAAGGCAACACAAGTAGACACAAAATGCAATTTTTAAATGAAGATGTTTACTATTAATGGAGACAAAAATCCAAACCTACATGGCCCTGTGTGAAAAAGTGATTGCCCACCTTGTTAAATCATAACTATGGTTTATCACACTTGAGGTCACTGTCTCTAGCCACACCCAGGCCTGATTATGGCCACACCTGTTCTCAATCAGGACATCACTTAAATAGGACCTGCCTGACAAAGTGAAGTACACCAAAAGATCCTTAAAAGCTACACATCATGCCGAGATCCAAAGAAATTCAGGAACAACTGAGAAAAAAAGTAACTGAGATCTATCAGTCTGGAAAGGGTTATAAAGCCATTTCTAAAGCTTTGGGACTCCAGCGAACCACAGTGAGAGCCTTTATCCACAAATGGTGAAGACATGGAACAATGGTGAACCTTCCCAGGAGTGGCCGGCTGACCAAAATTACCCCAAGAGCACAGCAACACAAAATCATAAAGCGACGTTCACCAAAAGAACCCAAAACAACCATCCAAAGAACGGCAGGCCTCACTTGCCTATTGCCTCAACATAGGAAAGAGATGGGGAAACAATGGTCTGCATGGCAGAGTTCCAAGGCGAAAACCAAGCTGAGCAAAAAGAAACCTTAAAGATCATCTCATTCTCCAGAACACATCTTGATGATCCTTCAAGACTTTTGGGGGGAAAACCATTCTGGGACTGGACGAGACAAAAGGTGATCTCTTTGGGAAGTGTTGGTCCATTTACATTCTGGGATAAAAAAAGTAACACAGGCATCATTCAGAAGAAACAGAACAGTAAGCAGCCAGTAACATGGTGGGGTATGTGATGGTCTGGGGCTGTTTCTGCTCGGAACTGGAAGACCTTGCTGTGATATAAATGGAACTGTGGAATTCTGAGTTTACACAAAAACCATTGAAGAGAATGTCCTGCCATCTGTTCGTGACCTCAAGCTGAGAGGAACTTGGGGGTCTGCAGCAGGGGGACAATGACCAAAAACACACCAGCAAGCCACCTCTGAATGGCTGAAGAAAAACAAATGCAGACTTTGGAGTGGCTAGTCAAAAGTCCTGACCCTGAATCCTATTGAGATGCTGTGGCATGACCTTAAAAAAGGCGTTCATGCTGAAAACCCTCCAATGTGCTTAATTAAAACATTTTACAAAGAATGAGTGGTCCCAACAAACATTTCCTCCCAACGCTTTGTAAAAGACTCACTGCAAGTGACACAACGCCTTGGTTGCAGTTGTTGCTGCTAAGGGCGGCGCCAAACCGTTATTAGTTTAGGGGGCAATAACTTTTTTCACACAGGGGGCCTGTAGGTTTGGGATTTTTTCTCCGTAAACTAAACACCTTCAGTGTAAAGCTGCATTTTGTGTTTATGTGCTGTCTTGACTAATATTTAAATGGGTTTGATGTTCCGAAACCAACTTAAGTGTGACAAAAAATTGTAAAGAAATAGGGAAATCATGGAAGGGGCAAACACGTTTCCCACCACTGTAGGTTACCTAAATTTACCAATCACGCCCCTTTCACTACACAAGTTTGATGGGAAATGTCCCCAATCACAGCCCATCACCATAAGACCAATCAAACAACGTTCAACACCACACATCCAATCCACCGTGGACACGTCCCAAACCACACAGTGGGCGCGTTCACTATATATGCTATACAGCTTTATGCTTTACTTTACTTTTATACTTGGCCTAATAGGCTTTGCTTTAAGGCCTCATTCTCGTTGTACTTGTACAGTGGCAAATAAAGATATTTCCCTATCCCATCTTATTTACAGCCTAAATAACACATCTTACTCTCATCAGTCCACTGTGGACACGTCCCCAAACCCCCCCCACATGTCTCTGCCACAAAAAATTTCATAAACAGTTTTCTGTACAGCATGTACCAACAAACACCAAAACAAAACCCTCCCCACAAACCCACCTCACCATAATACACTGTTGAACACGTCCCAAACCCACACCGCATCACTTGTAGGTCACCTTTCACAAACATCATACAGTCAGTTCTCTAGAGAACGCGTCACAAGGTAATCACCAGATAAAAACATTCATTCCACACAGCTTACTGTCAATTTCCAGTCTGTGGAGTGTCCCAAGTTAGGGGTAGAACAGCGGACTTAGATTAGAACTTTAGATGCGGGCACAATTTTGCCGTTTATTCAGGGCAGTAGGAGTAGAGTAGGAGAACCCCGTGTACTCACAGTGGCTTGGGGGATTCCTTTAATAAACGCAGCCGGCACTGACCTCACACTGGCAAAGTCCCATCAGGGATTTGCAACAGGCTGGTGCTGACAGCGACGCTACCCACTGCGCCAACGTGCCACCCTACCACAAACACCGCACAGGGCTTAAATAAAAACTTGCCCCCTGTATATACAACTGAAAAACACTTTTTACATGCGTGTTATATTGAGCTTTTGGGGGAAATTTGATTCAAACATCCACTGTATAGGAACAACGTTCAAAGCACCACGAGGAGGCTCAGGGTTGGGAGTTGAATGTAATGAGCGTCACTTTCCATTTGAATCATCTGCTACCCTAAAACACTGACCACAAAAATAAACAACAAATTCCATGAGTACTCGGCTACAAAATAAGAAACCTGTAAAATACTTAAAAAGTCCCTTACGTATTGAACCCGTAAGGAA
>JAJAGP010003592.1:17500-69731 GCA_025084515.1 Ancistrus triradiatus
GCGGCTTTGATGCTGTTCGGCTCAATTATTGGAAGGCGCGTTGCCGCGGCAACAGGGTGTTGACATGGCGCAGTGGCGCTTCTTGGCACCGCTAATGGGTGTCATTCTGAGAACGGGATCACACACACACACACACACACACACACACACACACACACGTATCTGCAGAGAACGATTCCACCATCGCAGTCTCACAACGCTGGAGTTATGAGTGTGTGTACCTGTGTGTGTGTGTGTGTGTGTGTGTGTGTGTGTGTGTGTGTGTGTGTGTGTGTGTGGTTAGTTGCAGACATTATGGTCTAGTGGCGTTTCCTGTAAAATGACAGCAACGTGTTCTAGATGCTACAAGATAAAACAAACAGCACAGAGCATGTTTCCGTTCACTTAATAATCCGATAACCAGTGAAAATCAGATTTCGTCGGTAATCCGATTTCTACTTTGCAACCAGCCGATAATCTCCCAGAAGTATGTGAGGTAAACTTCAAACTTTACTATTAAAGAATCGAATGCCTCACTTTCCTCATAGAGTCTCTACACTGTATAACGGCTGCTGCGTTTAACTTCGGGGTTGCCAGGTCCCGCGCGTTAAACAAACTAACCAGGTCTGTGGAAACTCAAATGGTAAAGGAGCGTCTAAAAACTAGTGGACCTGGCAACCGTGTTACATTCTGGTGTGAGACAGGAATTTCCTGATCGTACTATGCTGTATATATGCCCATTTGAACAAAGGGGTACCTGCAGAAAACTGGATATGGTAAAAGGAGCAAAGTGATTGTAAACATACTTAGCATAAACCACCGAATAAAAAAGGGGAGCCCCGATTGGAAGGGGATCATCCCTGGTGCTGCAACACCGACCTCTGCTCAGGAGCTAAACAACCATTGTAGGGAACAAACTAAAATATGACTTTAATGCCTACATCTTAAAATATATGAGTAAAATAACTCAAAGTAAGAAAGTTTCATAGGCGCAAAACTCTAGGCACCTTCCAGATGATCTAGTAGTGTTTTAGTACGGTCTTAATGTAATATAGGGGCACCCAGGGGCTGGTTACGTGGCAACCACAGACTCAATCCCCACCCAGAACCGCACCGACTCTGGAACACACCACTGGTGAAATGCGAGGAACTTTGTCATAGAACTGTTGGTCTTCCTACCCTGAAGTAGGAGCTAAAAAAAGACCCTATCCACATTGTTCTAAGAACTCCAATCAACCCCACTCCCAGGTCTCGTACTAGAGCAGATCGGTCTGATGTGCTTTGTGATACCCAAGCTCAACAAAGACAAACAAAAGCAACAGGACCAGGTCGGACTGTTTGTTTTTTCCCATATTTCGTGTGCCATACTCTTTTTAATTGACCTCCTCTAAACAGAATACTTCTCATCGTAACGAGTTTCGCTAATCATAATAACAATAACAATATTACAATTAAGATAACACTCGATTTGATTTGGAAAAGAAACAAACAAAAAAAGAAAAACGCAAAATAAACCCCTGTAAACTAGATCAAAAAACAAATCATGAAAGACACTTATTATCGTAATACGTCGGTTTCTTTTTAAAAGAGCTGTATATTTCTAGATTCTCTTCACTTATTTGTCCTCGTTCACGTTAGAAAAAAACTTGCCGCACTCGACTTCAGTCTTACCTTTTCACAGTCAATCGTTACACGGTTAAAAGTTTGCGTCCGTGTCCGAGGGTTTCGCACCGGAGCCTGGCTTTCTGTCCTCCAGCATGTCAGAGACACGGCGGGGGAGAAAACATCCGCAGGCTCTCGGTGGCTGTCATAGAAAAAGGGAGCGGGAGCCGTTTAAAAAGGGCCGCGTTCAGGGGCCCCTCCTGCTGCTCGGTGTAGGATTTACTCCGCTGAGAATATATGCTGTGGTGACAATCACTTCTAGCACAATGAAATACAAACATCACCTCTGTGTACAAAAGGAACCCAAAGTAAAACGAAGCTGACATATAGGCTTTTTTTTTCAATAATTAATAATACTTATGATATTCATAAAATTCTTCAATATAGAGGGACATTTGCTGATAAATCATCACTTTTCTTTTGTGTATAGCAGCATTTTGATGAATAAGATTCACATTTTGCTTTCTATTACTGTGTTACCATCGTGGTTTTTAGCATAGTTTTGTTTGTGTGTGTGTGTGTGTGTGTGTGTGTTGGCGATTTTTTCCCTTTAAATCCATAACGAGTCGATTCGACGAAGCGCGTGAAATGTTCGACAAGAATCCGTTAATTCCGCCGGCGAGGATGAACAAAACGTGACCCTGTTAGTAAGAATGCGACGAGAAAAGGGAAAAGGATTCGTAGGACTAAAAAGAAGTCGGGCAGCAACTTCCGCAAACGGAATTCCCACAGTCTGGACGTTTTAATCCGTCAAACGTTTGTAATCGAGTCTCAGCGCGGGCCGCCAGCTCAATCCTTTCGAAGCCGTGGCTTTCGGTCAAAAACCAAAAAAAAAAAAATGTAAGATTCTCCATAATTTATTTCTCTGAATGAAAATATATTTATATTTCACGTGTACTTTCACAGTTTGTGTTTTTTTTTGTTTGTTTTGTTTAAATCGTTTTCCCTTTAGGTTCCCGTTAGGTTCCTTTGCTGAAAACTGTGAGCTCACTCTCTCGCTTCCTCTCGCGTTAAAGGGAGGAGAAAGTGAGGATATGGCAACCGGAATGACACTCAAGCCCTCGACACAGTGCTGGTCAGTCTAATCCATCGACCCTGAATGCTGGCGTGAAAATCCAACCTCGTCGCTCTCTCACGTGAAAGTATATACATATAGAGAGCACCGTGGCGCTCTATATACCTATATATTAAAATATACCAACGTTAAATACATTTCTCTCCGATTCAAAAACGTCAGCTGGGCGTCCATGGGCATGCTTCGTGAAACGCTGATGCACAAAGGTTCGGCTTTGGCACGTGTCTGCGCGAATTTGGCACGGAACTGCTGATTAAATTCTACTGCGCGGCGGACTGACGGCGTATCGGACGTTTTGCTATGCTGATGCTGTCGTTATGAAACCGATTCGGAAAATTTCTCGCCTCGACGCTCCGTCTGACGGCGGTTCGCAGCTGTGTCTTATTCTTGTGTCGCTAATATGTCTTAGTACGCTGAGTCTACCTCGCTCGTTACTCCTGAGAACAGCAAACTGGCAGGGGCTGAACAGCGGGCACACCTCATCTGTCTCCCTGATGCCACCTTTATAGCTTCCTCCCCGGTTTCATCTCTCTATCCTACGTCCCCTCTCTCTCGCTCAGATCTGAGTCTCCTGGACGTTCTCCTTGGAGCCACTCTTGAAGAGTAAAGGCTCAATTTGTGAGTTCTGGCTTTTACCCATCAGGCCTTTCAGCGATCCGTGGAGGCCGAGAGTGGGCAGGGGCATGGAGGAGGGAATGGAGCTCACCGTTACTGGCACCTGGGAACAGGAAATGGGTCCGCTTTGGAGCTGGGAACAAGGGTTGTTGTTGTTGTTCAGGCCCATGCCGGGGCCTCCCGAGAGGCCCAGGCTCATCATGTTGTTGTTGTAGTGCTGAGGCTTGTAGTAGTGGTTCAGGTGGTCCGTCCGGGCCAGGTTGGGCAGGTTGACGATCTCAGGGTGATGCAGGCGCAGGCTCCCCCCGACGGATCCCGCCTGGGGCATGGTGGAGCCGGCCGAGAGTCCACCGCTGCGTACGCTGGCGCTGGCGCTGATCTCATCCTCCACGTTGATGATCTCAATGGCTCGCGCTGGCCCGTGGTGCTTGTGCAGCTGGTGCTGCTTTCGCAGCTTGTAGAAGACCACGAGCATGACGGCTGCCATGAAGGTGATCGCTACGAAGCAGCCGATGATGATCTTGGTCGTCTTCATGACGTCGTCCAGACCAGAGGGGTAGCTAGGCTCCGAGACGGCTACCGCAAACGTGGGTTTGGTCGCCCTTGGAGAGGACGACGGTCCTAACACCGATAAAGAAGACGTTGTCGGGATGACATTGTGCCAGAGATGGCCAGACGTTGTCGGACCGGGGATGCGTATCGTGGTCTCATTGATGGAACGTAAGGCTGAGTCCTCTTCCCCAGTCGAATCCACGGTCTCGACAGTCACGGTGGTGAAGTAGGTGTAGTTGACGCTGGTATCTGCCGCGGTGACGTTCAGGACGGCGGTCGCCGTGGTGTTGCCGGCCGAGTTGGTCACCATGCAGGTGTACTGACCGGTGTCGCGCAAGGTGACGTTGGTGAAGTTCAGAGTTCCGTCGTGGAGCACGGAGATCCGGACGCGGTACGACCCGTGGGTCATCAGGGTCCCGTTGGGGGTGATCCAGTTCACGGAGGTCATGGAGGTCCCGGTGCGGCACTTGAGCTCCGCGGCCATGCCTTCGGTCACGTTAAGGTCGGTGGGGGGTTCGACGATAACGGGGGCGTAGCAAGTGAAATGGCTCTGGTCCAGCTCGCCAATGTATTTGCCCTTCAAATAGGGTGGCGCGTGGCACCGGGCGCAGCAGGTCGTGTTACTTGGAACCGTTTCTTTCAGCCACCAGCTGAGCCACAGCACGTCGCAGTTGCACACCCAAGGATTGTGGTTCAGGTGCACTCTCTCTAGCTTTTGCAACGGGGTGAAGAGGTCGTGGGGCAGCGAGTGCAGGGAGTTATGGGACAGGTTCAGTTCCTCCAGGCTCTTGAGGTCGTCGAAGGCGTTGCGCTCGATGACGGACATCTGGGAATGCATGAGCCACAGTTTGCGCAAAGACTCCAGGCCTTGGAACGACCCGGGTCTTATTATCTCCAGCCTGTTTCCAGACAGCTCGAGCTCCTCCAGCCGGACCAGAGGCGTCAAGTTGGGGATGTCCTTCAGCCCGCACATGCCCAGGTTCAGGTAGCGCAGATTGACCAGTCCGACAAAGGCAGCGTCAGAAATATAGTCCAGCTTTTTCAGCTCGCCCAGATCGAGCCGGCGCAGGGAGGGCACGCGGTGGAAGGCGTAGCCTGGCAGGGTCTCGATGGGGTTGTTGCGAAGCCAGAGCTCCCGGAGCTTGCTGAGGTACTCGAAGGCCTGGGACGGTACCAGCGTGAGACGGTTGTCAAACAGTTCCAGGGTGTTGAGGTTCGGGAGGCCATTGAACGCGCCGACCTCAATCTGACGGATCTGGTTCTTGGAAAGCTGCAGGATCTCCAAGTGTCGCAAGTGCTTGAAGGTGTCTGACCGAATCACCTGCGTGGAGAAGCACAACAACATGTGTAAACATCAGCTAGTGTCCATTACAGTTACAGGAGATGTTTCCTGAGGTGTTTATGTCTGTTTTTTATTTGACTTCTAATAAAAAATGTAGACCAATCAAGCAGTCAAAGAGTGCCACAGGCGACTGCTTTAAGACTACAGATGGGAAATCAAGACACATCAAAACACATTCAACAGAAACCAAATTCTCAATTTAGACTTTTCCCCCGGCACGGAGTACGATACTGCCCCGCAGTCTCCAGCGCTAAATGGGAAAATCAGGAGTGTGTGACGTGGGGAGTGACACAGGGATTTCATGTTTCTCTGTTCAACTTAATTTCATTTGTTAATGAACATCCATTCCTGCATCCCAGGCCTGCAACGCATTCCAAAAAAAAGTTGGGACAGGGCAATTTAGGGCTAGTAATGAGATAAATAACTAAATAATATGATTTCAAACAGGTGATCATAATCATGATTTGGTACAAAAGCAGTATCCATGAAAGGCTGAGTCTTTGAGGACTAAAGATGGGCAGATGATCTCCAGTTAATCCCCAAATGTGTAAGAAAAATGTTGAAATGTTTAAAAAACAATGTTCCTCAAAGAAAGATTGGACGGGGATGTCAGTCCTAAAACTTTTTCTGATTTGTCTTGTTTTTAAATCCCTGATAAAGATGTAATCTTGACGGCAGCTTATGTTGCTCTAAAAGTCAGTGTACTTCAAGCCCATTGTTACCCTCCCCAGGAGTGGGCCGACCAACAAGATCACTCCAAGAGCAAGGTGTGTAATAGTTGGTGAGGTCACAAAGGACCCCAAGGGTAACTTCTAAGCACCTGAAGGCCTCTCTCACATTGGCTAATGTTAATGTTCATGAGTCCACCATCAGAAGAACACTGACCAACAATGGTGTGCATGGCAGGGTTGCAAGGAGAAAAGCCACTGCTCTCCAACCAAGAACATTGTTGCTCGTCTGCAGTTTGCTAAAGATCACGTGGATGAGCCAGAAGGTTATTGGAAGAATGTTTTGTGGACGGATGAGACCAAAATAGAACTTTTTGGTTTAAAAGAAAAGCGTATGTTTGGAGAAAGAAAAAACACTGCATTCCTTTTTTTTAGGTTATATTTATGCAGAAATATAGAAAATTCTAAAGGGTTCACAAACTTTCGAGCACCACTGTATTGAGGAATAACGGCTCTTGATGCAGTGTCGTCTAAGGAACACTGTTTTTAAAGATTTCAATAATTTTCTCACACGTTTGTTGATAAACTGGAGATCCTCTGCCAGTCTTTACTCCTCAAAGACTCAGGCTTTCGTGGAAACTGCTTTTGTACCGAATCATGATGACATTCATCACATCATTATTTAGTTTTTAACTCATTACTAGCCCTAAATTGTCCCCGTCCCAACTTTTTTGGAATGTAATGGGATGCAGGAATGGATGTTCAGTAACAAATGAAATGAAGTTGACCAGAAAGAAAATATCTTGGGTTCATCCTCTCTGCAATGAAATAAAATAAAAGGCAAAGTAAATGTATAGTAAACAGTTTCTGTATTTGCATTTTCCATACTGTTATACATTATATATATATATATATATATACATATATATGGGCATATGTGCTTCCTCTATTGTGTGGCGAGCCGTGGCAGCCGTGGCATATTACACCCGGAGAAATATCCTTCCTGAACTGCTGTGTACAAGCAAGGCCCATCTTGTTAGACGCGGCTCAAATGTCTGTGGACACGTGATGAAGGGTGACTGGGTTTGAAACACCGTCGCGATTTCACACTTTTAGGACTCGGGGAGAATGGGCACATTAGCCGCAGCCGAAGCCACTCTCCTTGGGTGGACAGAGAAGGCTCCTCCTGGCGCGTCGCCATCGCCCCTCTGTCTACATGAGGAACGAGGAGGGAAGGGAGCGGAAGCGAGGTGTGAAAGACTGTGGGATGACGGTGGGGGTGTTCAGGAGGAGGGCAGGAGCTGTCAAGTCTCTACTCTCAGGGTGCACGGCGACGCGAGAAAGAGACGGCGAAGAAGAAAATATCTAGGATGCCCTCGGGTGCTCAACCATTTTTAGATTTTTAATCATTTCAAGTGGGGCTTCGGGATACGGCAAATCAAATCAGGACTCTTTTACCCTAACAGGGAGGTGTGATGAACGGTTATTATTATTTTTCTATTTTTAATGCAGCTGTTGCCGCCTAAACCGTGAGGGATTATGCCTCTGCACTTTCGCTTTCCGAATCCTGAATTACCCGTGGTGCGCGGCATCCAAATTAGGTCACGTCGCAACACCTGAATCAGCACTCGAACAGAGGTCATTATTTTTATTTGTTTCCTTTCTGAAAGGTGCTTACGTCGCGGGTTTAAGCCGCGCTCGGATCGCTGCGGTAATTAAACGCCAAACCGGCGGACGCTCGGCTGCTCGACATCGGCAGGTCGATATTTACCTGTATGGAGTTCTCCTGCAGGTTGAGGTATCGCGTGTTGTTCGATATGTTTTCGGGCACCTCGTCCAGGTTTCGCCTCGTGCAGATCACTCGACTGGCTTGATTGGAGCAGCTGCAAGGCGCCGGGCAGGTCGACGTGGCTCCTGCGAGGTCTCGGCCCAGGAGGAGGAGCCAGAACAGCATCTGGGCCAGCAGGAGGACAAAGGGAGCGGGGCTGGGAAGGCCGGTCACCGTGGTGATCCGCATGGCAACTGGGTCATGACCTTTTCCTGTATTCCGAGGGCGGGATAAACAGATTCCAGAGGGTTTATAATCCGTATCCGGAGGTCGGCGTCTGCTTTTAAAATAAAGGCGCTACTCTTTCAAGGTGAGCCGCTCCACGCTGCGTCCGTCCTCCCTTGTTTAGTCTCCCTCGCCGTGAAAGAGCCTCGGTGGACTCGAGAAGCCTCGCCGAGCGGAATTACTGAAAAAGAGAAACAGAAGGACACAAGGCGACCGTGACTGTTTTGTTCGCTCGCCGAGAAGGTCAGAACACGACTATAAATCCCACTTAAAGTTCTCTCTTAATTACTACAAACTCTGCGCTGTGCACAAAGGATAATTACACACTGACCATGCATGAATAACAGCAGCAATAAAAAAAAACCTCTCTCGGCCAAGGTATGGAGGGAAGCGCGGCTTCGCGTGCAATCGATCTTTCGCAAAAGTAATCCCCAGTGAAAATCTGCCTGCGGACATTACTTTATAGTCGATTACGTTTTCTCCACACCCTTATTATCCTTACGAGTGGCCTTTTTAAAAACAAGAGCCTCTCACTCACAGCTCTTTATGGCTAATTCCTAAATCTAATTCCTAATTGAGCCTGGTGTGCCGTTTGCTCTGCAGGCACAGGGCACAGACCTCCTGCCTCAGCCGAAGCCCCATGTAATGTAACACTGATAAGTACTGATACTTTTCTTGAACTGTCTATACTTTACTTGGGGTTTTAAAATTCTGTCAAATTTCACTTTACATTCCCTTTACAAACTTTACAAAAAAATGCATACTTTCACGCTGATACGTTTGACCTAAGTGTCTTACATCGTTCCTACAAAGTAAAACCGTTGGAAGACCTTCGACAGACTGCCGCTTTGGCCAAAGAGTGATCCTGAACTTGCTAGTTAGATCTCTGGCTGATAAGCATATTAAGTGCAAACGTGCTCTCAAAACCGCGGATATATTTCGATTCCCATTCAGGTTCAGGCACGTCAAATGGTGGCAATGGCATAAGACGTATTGGCATTCCACTTGATAGATCCGATCTCATGATGGAAGCAGAAACAGACCGCACCTTCTACTCCAGCAAAAAATGCTGATGGTGATGAAGCTGAACACCCGTGGCCATATTTGCAAATGAAAAGAAAATGTTTCTTTACGCCTCACAGCGCCAGCATCAGCCCGGTCCGATCCTGACCTCTGACTCCACCCGCAACATTCATGTTATGTCTCAGACTTAGCCTTAAGCCTGTTCAGCTAACAGTTCTGATTACGAAAACCTTGCTTTTTCTTTGAGTGTAAGGTAGGCTCAATTTTTACATCGTTTACAGGCATAAAAGAATAAACTTCATAACTCTCCAAAAAGTCTGACTGCATGCTTTTTTATTAACAGCAGTTACTTGTAGGCTACTTTTGCTTTCAATACATTATCAGAAAAGTACAGTAAATAGCAGATAATTGAAGACTTTTCCTCAACTAATGTTCGAAGAGGGGTCTTCAACTTCCACCAAAGTCATTTTCTGGTCAGATATTTGTACTTTTACTTAAGTGCAGCGTTCACGTATTTTATCCACCACTGGATTTAGTGATCTTTGTGGTCTAAGACACTGCCCCACCACTGCAAGATCTGGGTTTGTGTCCCGGTGGTGGCCTACAGTCCAAAAACTAGAGATAGCCTACGTGGTCTTTACAAGTAAGGAACAATCCTGGATACAGCTTATGCACCGATTAACACTGATCAACATTAGGGGTGTTTACTGGAAAGACTTCATGATACAGGGGTCACGATACATTGCGATACGATACATTGCGATACGGTACATATCGCAATATAACATGTACGACTAGTTCCGATGTAGCCTTGTGTCTGTCATAAATAGGCACTGATGCTGAACAAACAAACAAACACACAAATCCTTCCTTGACCAGTTGCACTACTGCTCTGGCCGCGCTGATCTGAAGAGGCGGCGCTTTGTATGATAGAACTGTAGAGCCAACATGGAGGAAATGGCAAGATGATGAAAGATGATGATCCCACAACCTCTCCTCTTTCGGAGCCCTCTGTCTCCTCCGAAGCAGAACTAAAGCTAGACCTGTTTCGCAGTGCCAAGCGAACTGCAAAAGTCTAGTGATCACAGAACCTACAGTCTAAGTTCATTAACTGTCCAAGCTCAAGACAGTCAGACATTCTGGAGCTTTGGCGCTGCTTTTGATCAGGGTTTGATCAGTGGCTTCACAGACAAGCATCTGTATTTTAAACCTGACCTAGCAGCTATGGCGAGCCTGGCTTTATCCCAGCCTCATATCACCACAATATGTCTACTTACGCTTACGCACTGCCTGTTTATTTTGATGGATAGCTCATTCCGCGCCGATCCGACCTCGCTGTGGGTTATTTTGACCCCCGGTAACCTTATTAACCTTATATAAGAGCATCTGCTGAAACACGGGCTGTTATTAATGGTGACATGGTGAGGCTACAAAAAGAACGGAGAAGCTTTTGAAGCTGATAGATGACTGGACAGCTGCGGGGAGAGAAGAAATTGATCAAGGCTAATAGGTGAGTGTAGGAGATGAGGGATGAAGATGAAGAAAGGAGACACAAATGAGAATAAGATGGAGGGAAGAGGGGCGAGAAAGAAGAAAACGAGCATTAATATTAATAATCCCTCAAAAGAAGAGGAGAACAAAGAGAACCGAGTATGAAGCATGTTAAGACACACACACACACACACACACACACACACACACTTTTAACCTTTGTGTTCCAATACATCCCAATAATTTTGGCCGTGTTCAAATGTATGTCCTAATACTTTTGGCCACGTTCGGGTGTCTGACTTAATACTTTTGGTCGCATTTGGGAGTGTGTCCCAATACTTTTAACCATCTGCGGTTTGTGTCCTAATACTTTTAGATTGTGCACGTGTCTGTCCCAATACTTTTGGTCCTTATACTTTTGACTGCGTTTGGGCGTGGGTCCTAATTCTTTTGGCCATGTGCATGTTTGCATCCCAATACTATTGGTCACGTTCAGGTGTGCATCCTAATACTTTTGGCTGTGTGCGGTTTGTGTCCCAATACTTTTGGCCATAAATCCATCACTGATAAGGCCTTACTTACATATTTAATGTAGTCACATGTTGAATCCCATAGTTGTATAACTACAGAGTGTTACTGCGATATTGTTACCGATATCACATCCATAACTCTTCTCCTGTGCAGCAGGGCTCCAAACCACAGTCTAAGCCCAGCAGATAATCAGCGTTAAGTTGGATTATTAAAACATCATGCTCGAAATTAGCGGCACCTTTATTTTATCTCGGGCGCCGTGTCATCTTCACGCATGACTGACAGCAGACACAATTAGCTGCGAGTGTGAAGCTCCACGTTAAGTGAGTGTGATCGAAGATGACATCTGCTGCCACGCCGCTGAGTCAGACTCCGAGCCAGGCTATCGCTACGCTAAGATACGCCGCGTGCGCAGTGTTTATCAGACGAGTCCGTACGAGCTGCGTCACTGCAGGGCTCCAGCGCTACCATCCCAGAAACGCAGCTGTTAAACTTGATGCTCGATGTTAAAATTTGTTTTATCTGACAAAAATATATCAGGATTATTTTACTGGATCACATTCAGTGTTACCGAAATCTAAAGGTAACTAAAGTATGTAGCTGGTCTCTTAACACCCGGCGGTGAAAGTGATTCCTTCCAAACGAGCTGTGTTTTGGTCGCCGTCGGTTTCGTCACAACTTACACCTGCTTAAGGGTAGGCGTAAATATTTAGCTGCCTTCTTGCGACGGACTGGCATCCCAACCAGTGTAAACGTTTCCATTTTACACAACTTACACCCGGTACAATCTTACAATCCACACAGCTGTGGGATTGAGGGTCATGCTCAAGGGCCACACAGTCTTTGGCAGAGTTTGGATTTGAACCCCGAACCTTCTGGTTCAATGTCTGGTCCCTCTAAGCGCTTTGGGGATAAGGAGGCTGCTGGGAAATGTAGTTTCCTGTGTAGAGACCCTCCTGTAGCTCTCGCCCTCCCCTCTCTGTCCGTATTCCGCAGGGTCCGGTTAGTGTGTAAATACTGCAGCGCCCTCTGTGTTTGATAAAAGATTAACCTGCTGCCCTGCCTCACATTAACCCTTCAACCCTGCGCGGCACCGGCACGCTAACATCCGAACGTCCTAGCATCTCGGAGCCTCTCTCGACCCTCGCGCTCGCTCTCTTTCCTCTCTGTCAATTCAGACCAGAGAAAAGGCGAGTTACCATGGTTACCTTTTCAGCAAACTCTCTTTTCTGTCTCGCTCCAGCTGTATCTATCCCTTTCTACCCACCTCCTTCCTCCATCATAGTCTCATTAACACACACACACGCACACACACACACACACACACACACACACACACACACACACACACACACACACACAGCGTACAGACCGACCTGCATTTCATACGGCTCACAAACCCGCCGCTGCCGAGTTTGCATATTCTCCTCACACATTCCAAAGACATGCGTTAGGTCAGCTGGCATCTCTGAAGTGTCAGAGAGAGGGCGAGTCCGGTTCCGCGGCTACGGCAGAGTGAGTAATTATGTCAGGTTTCACCTCAATCGATTTACCCGAGGTAAAGTGTGTGCTACAGATCCTGGACTTGTTCGTGATATTCATCCTTCATGCTTTACCACTTGCGAGTTTTGGAAATCGATACACTTTCATTTCTGAAAGCTAATTTGTACCTGGCCTGAGGGAACGTATGACAACCGAACAACATGGTCCTAATTAAAATTTTTACAAACTGTCATCGCACCGAGCTTCCAGTGGCTCTCGTTTTGAACTCCGATTACCGTGCCCCGGATACGCCCTAGGAACTGGAACGTTACCTCCTGTGCTCATGAATATTTGTTTGAATGCTGCCTGTAGATTAACCACACCATTTCCCAAACTGAGATGCCTTCAGAGAACAGGGTCTCTGTCCACTTCGACCGGAAAGTTCCTGAACTTCTCAGAGCTCCTCCTCAGGGATTCCCAGACGTTCCTAAGCCTGCTGGGACACATGATCCCTCCAGTGCGACCTGGGTCTGCCCTCGGGTCTGCACCCAGAGGGACACAGCAGCTCTAGAGAGGACTGACCATGGGGCACCCTTGTGAGGTGCCCGAACCAACTCAGCTGGCTCTTCTCAAACCGATCGATGAAATCCAAACCCTATTATGACAAGTAATCCTAGCAACTTCTCCTGCTTGTAGCCATGACCTTACTCTTTGGGTCACGACCCAAATATGTATTTATGTAGACAACATTAAAGCCTATAATTAGACAGCTCACTATGTAAATAACTAATTCCAGGCAACACGGTTCGTTTCACTGGTTCAAGGGCTCAAATCGAGTTTAGCAGCCTGACTGCAGGACGGCTTCTCTGTTCCACTTTAACGCTTTGTACCAGAACATCGAGGCTCTCTGACCTCCATCTGGGAATATACTACAAACAAAAAACACACAATAACACAACGCAGCTGCGCGTACAGCGACTCTGAGACACACCGGTGGCTGCAGGACAAAGTGCTTTTATCCATTTCGGCTCCCTCTCTCTCCGTCCTCAGGCACCGAGAGGGAAGTGTTTAAACTAAAACACCGCGCGGAAATGCAAGATCAGCAGAAACACCAGCAATAAAACAAACGTCCTGAAGTAGAACCGAGCCGACGTGAATCTGTCACCATAATAATGATTGTCGTTTGAGCCGCCTGCTGCTGATGGATGCTCCGGCTCCACGTCACGACTAATACATCTCGCTCTTCTGCCCGGTTCACCATAATCAAATCTACAGATTCGTGTGTCCTTTGTTTTTTTTTTTCTATTTAAAAGGATATGACTGCAAAGTAAGGAGAGAAGGAGGAAGGAGCATGAGTTTTAATAATAAAACAAGACAGAGATTTAAAATTCTATTCATTTAAAAATATAATCGAATGGAGCGAACAATAAAAACAAAACAACGCAATAAAATAGTGACTGACAGCTACACAGATCACGCCTCCATCTGGTATTGTTTTTAGGCAGTTACAGTGGTGCTTGAAAGTTTGTGAACTCTTAAGAATTTTCTATATTTCTGCATAAATGTGACCTAAAACATCATCTGAGTTTCACACAAGTCCTAAAAGTAGATAAAGAGAACCCAGTTAAACAAATAAGACAAAATATTATACTTAGTCATTTATTTATTGAGGAAAATGATCCAATATTACATATTAGTGAGTGGCAAAAGTATGTGACCCTCTGCTTTCAGTATCTGGTGTGACCCCCCTGTGCAGCAATAACTGCAGCTAAACGTTTCCTGTAGCTGTTGATCAGTCCTGCACACCGGCTTGGAGGAACTTTAGCCCATTCCTCCGTACAGAACAGCTTCAGCTCTGGGATGTTGGTGGGTTTCCTCACATTAGCTGCTCGCTTCAGGTCCTTCCACAACATTTCCATTGGATTAAGGTCAGGACTTTGGCTTGGGCCATTCAGAAAATATGAACTTTATATTCTTCTTTAACCATTCTTGGTGTAGAACGGCTTTTGTTGCTTAGGGGTCGTTTGTCTTGCTGCATGACCCACCTTCTCTGAGATTTCAGTTTTTCATGGACAGATGTCCCTGATATTTTTCCTTTAGAATTCTCTGATATCATTCAGAATTCCATTGTTCCCACTCAAATGATGGCAAAGCCGTCCTCCCCAGATGCAGCAAAAACAGGCCCAAACCAATGATACTACCACCACCATGTTTTTCACAGATGGGATAAGGTTCTTATGCTGGACATGCAGTGTTCTCCTTTTCTCCGCAAACATAAAACACTTTTCTTTTAAACCAAAAAGTTCTATTTTGGTTCTCATCCTCCACAAAAAACATTCTTCCAGGAGCCTTCTGGCTTTTGTCCACGTGGATCTTTAGCAAACTTGCAGACGAGCAGCAATGTTCTTTGTTGGAGAAGCCCGTGACTTTCCCCCTCCTTGGCAGCCATGCCATGCACACCCATTGTTTTGTTCAGGGTTCTTCTGATGGTGTTGGACTAATGAACATAACATTAGCCAATGTGAGAGAGGGCTTCAGTTGCTTTAGAAGTTTTTACCCTGGGGTCCTTTTTGTGACCTCACCAAAAAAAAACTAAATTTTTACACACCCTTGCCTCCTGGAGTGAGTTCTTTGTTGGTCGGCCACTGGCCACGCTGGGGAGGGTTAACAATGGTCTTGAATTTCCTCCATTTGTACACATCTGTCTGACTCGTGGGATTGGTGGTGGAGTCCCAAAACTCTTTAGAGATGGTTTTTGTAAACCTTTTCCAGGCCTGAGGAGCATCAACAACTCTCTTTCTGAGCTCCTCAGAAATCTCCTTTGTTCGTGCCATGAACCCTTCCACAAACATGCGTTGTGAAGAGCAGACTTGATAGATCCTGTTCTTAATAACAAAAGGTCAGCGGTGTGAGCCTCCAAAGTCCTCATGCCTCCACTTTTTCGTGGTTCTCGTTACCCCGCGCTCTTCTCCACACCTACCCTTTCTTCCTCGTCCCCTTTTGGTTCTCCCTCCAGTCTTATCACACTTATGCGACTCCGTTACTTTTCCCAGTTTTCTTAGATCTACATCTACTCCCTGATACCTTTCTAGATGCTTATTCTCTCACCCCCGGTTTTTACCTTCACCTGTTTTAGTAACCCCACACTCGCTCCTCCTTCTGTCTTTTTTCCTTGTTAATTGATTGCCCTTTTCACTCATCCCCCGTTTGTACTATTTTTGTCCTCCATTATTACCTCCCTCCCCGCTGAGTACGTGTGCCCACTCACACCGATTGGCCATCCATTGATGGAAAACACCTGCCTCTTAATTTCACCGCTAATCCTAGAAGGTTACCATACTTGCCACTCACTAATATGAATATTGGATCATTTTCATCATTAAAATAAATGACCAAGTATAATATTTTTGGTCTCTTTGTTTAACTGAGTTCTCTGATATACTTTTTAGGACTTGTGTGAAAATCTGATGATGTTTTAGGTCATATTTATGTGGAAATATAGAAAATTCTTAAGGGTTCACAAACTTTCAAGCAACACTGTATGTGTGCATGCAATGGATTAATATTATTGTGTATTTGTATTTCACAATAATAATAAAATTGATAATAATAATAATAATAATAATAATAATAATAATAATAAATATTCAGATTATTTTCAGTATTATCATAAAAAAGAAAAGAAAAAATGTACATTTGAGAAAAAAAATATACTGCATACAACCGTATAAAGAGATTGCAAAACGTATTAAATAAATATAACAATAAGTGTGGGGTATGAGGGGCATCTTGTAAGGTACAGATAATAATAGATTAGCCATATGTTATTGTTCTTGTTATTAAGAATTAAAAGTAATTATTAATTTTATTCATTACAATAATAATGATATATGCCAGTATCCAAAAAATAGCTTAAAAATAATTAACAACTCAACCTCCAGTGGCACAGTGGTCTAAGGCACTAGCCCAGCACCATATGGATCCAGATTCGATTCTGGACGAGACCTTCCAGCTGGATCGCATGTAGATGGCCATCAGAGGGAGATGAAACAGGAGAGGGGATCATCCCTCATCACTGCAAAAGCAAGCCCTACTCAGCCTGGTGTGCCCTGTATCCTGTGGGCGTAGGTGCCCTCCATAAGGCACTCCAAACTGAGCCTATAATTCTGGCATTACATCTCCGGCTTCTTATTGCATACCTCCGCCTTTCCGTGCCTCTAAAGCCTGCACACTGTCGCTTTAAATTAGCCTCCGTCACGCTTTTTATAGAATGCACTTTAATATAAATAGGAGCAAAAATAAAGGTGCAAAACTGTAACAGGACAGAAAAGAGTCAGGATACGGAAAAGAAATAAACAGCTTTCATTTATAAAATCTGTATAACTGTACATGGTTAATACTATTGCATAATAATAATAATAATAATAATAATAATAATAATAATAATGTTACAAATATAATAATAATAATAATAATAATAATAATAATAATAATAATAATAATGCTAAAAATATAATAATAATAATAATAATAATAATGTTAAAAATATAATAATAATAATAATAATAATAATAATAATAATAATAATAATGTTACAAATATAATAATAATAATAATAATAATAATAATAATAATAATAATAATAGGCACTTGGGTAGTACATTGGACGGGTCGGGTGAAGGCTAAACTAATGAGAGCTAACACAGCGAGTGAACGCTATTAGCATGTAAAGCTAACATAGTGAGTGAAAGCTAGCGTATAATTCTGTGTAATGACTAAAGAATTAGCATGGATGTATAAAAGTTAGAGATTGTTTTTAAACATTTCAAACACTGTAATAATATTTAATTATGAAGTTCTGTCATGCCTGTCTGTAGAACCTTTTCATGATTTGCTATCTTCAATTAACCAGTACAGGTCTGAAAAGAACCTCTTATTTGAGCAGTGCCTTCGGACGCTAGCAGCTCTTGGGAGAGTTAGCCAGAGCGTCCGTAGCAGGCATTTAAAACAGCTGAGTCTGAGCCAGGAGCGACAGACTGGTGAGGCTCCGCCGCAGAGCTCAGGCTTTTACAGGGGTGAAAGAGAGCATTGTGCGACGTCATGACACTCTTCCATTTAATTAGCGCCGAGAAGCGCAGGCGCTCTCGAACACTGCCTCCTTATTCATCCCCCGCCCTGAGCCACCAGAACAGGAAGAAGCTTTTCTGCCTCGGAGGCAGGACAGGGTGCTGCCATAGCCCCTGTCTTACCCCCACCTAACCCATGTCTAACCCTCTACCTAACCCTTTGTCTAATGTGCTCTTACTAACTGTCTTATTCTCTGTCAGACTCTCTGTCTTACCCCTGTATGCCCCTGGTATACCCCACCTTACCCCCCGTATTGCTCTGTGTTTTATCCATTTTACCCTTGCTTTACTCTCTGTTTTAGATGGTCCCTGATTTACTCCTTTCTTACCCCATCTCACACCTGTCTGACCCCAACTTACACTCCCTTTCCTGTCTGTCTTATCCCATGTCTTACCTCCATCTCGCCCCAAGTCTTAAGCTCTTTCTTATACCCACCTTACCTTCTTTCTTATCGCTTGTCCTACCCCCTATCTTACCCCTGGCTACTGAATTCATGCCCTTTGTGTTCCCCTGTCATACCCCCATCATACCACCTGTATCACCTGCTGTCTAGCCTCTGTTTTACCCCATCTTACCCTGTCTTACTCCGCCTTGCTCTCGGTTTTACCCTAATCCCACAGTCTTACCCATGGCTACTGAATTCATGCCCTCTTGTGTTCCCCTGGCATACCCTCATCTTACCCCCTTGAATTTCCTCCTGCCTAACCTTTGATTTAACCTCACCTTTCCCCATCTACCTCCCATCTAACCCCCGCCTTACTCATGTCTAATATTCTGTTTAACCCTCTTCGTCTCACTCCCCATCTTACCCTGCTTACCTTCCCACTTTACCCTCTGTATATCCCCACCTTACTATCTGTCACAACCACATCTTACCCCAAGTCTTACTCGAGGTCTTAGCTCTGCGTTCCCCTATCATACCCCCATCTTACGCCCTGTATTACCCCCATCAATCCCATCTAACCCCGTGTCCATTCCTCTGTTCCACCTCTCTGCTACTGAATCCTTGCCCCCGTCGAACAGGCCACGCCTCCTTCATTATCACTTACAGGTATAACGGAAACACTCTTATTAATGAGCCTGGCAGGCACATAAGCCACGCCTCTATCGTTACGACTGACATCCTTATACTATTAAGGATGATGGGCACACAGGCCACGCCCCCTTTACTATTAGTAACAGATACAGAGGCCACACTGCCTGCATTAAGCCTAACTATTATTAAGGAGGATGTGCCTCCGTTCATTAAGACTGATCGAGAGTGAAAGAGAGAGAGACGATGGCTCCTTTATTAAGACGGATAGATTCATAAGTCATGCCTGCTTCCCTAAGCATGACACTCAGAGGTATGTCTGAATTCTGTTCTCCCTCTCTAGTGCCCTACATAGTGCTCTATGAGTGGCCTAACTAGTGGACGAGGGAGTAAGGGATTGGATTGAAACACAGCTCCTGCTTGTTTTATGAGATATCAGTAACGGTCGGTTCACAAACTTTTGCAGGAGCAGAACAGTAGTGCAGTATTTAGGACTATCGCCTCTGCTACAGAGACCCGGGTTCGAGTCCTGCCCTGGCCGACGCCTCTGTGGAGTTTGCATGTTCTTCCTGTATATATAAATGCACGTGTTAGATCAACTGCAGTCTCTGCAGTGTACCAGTATGAGTGCGTGAGTGTTTAAGTGAGTGTGTCCAGGGTTGGTACCCGCCTGTGCTGCCAAACACCTCATGACCCTGATTTGGGATAAGCGGGTACCAGTGGGAAGTAGTGGTGCCAAGACTTTTTCAGAAAAGTGAACTGAGGTTCGACTGGGAATGAGGCAGGGAGAAAGTAGAGAACATTCTGTTTGCGTTTCTCAGACAGATTCTGCGCTCGGGTGTGGGCGAGAAAACACACACACACACACACACACACACACACACACACACACACACACACAAACACCCACGGAGGTGACACGAAAGAGTGCTACTGCTATTAGCAGTGTCTCACACAGAGTCAAATGTGCCAACACACGCACACAAACACACACACACACACACACACACACACACACACACACACACACACACACACACACACACACATACAGTGCCATTAATTATACAGTCTCATGCAAAGTTGGCATCCTGCTCCAAGTGCTGATAATAATATGCTTTACTTATTTAGTGAAGGCAACCTGAAACGTGACATGTCTAAAAATTATAGGTGCAGAGGTCTAAGACATTAACCCACCACTGCAGAAACCTCGGGTTCGAAGACCAGCGATGCCTTCTGGCTGGTTTGGGTGTCACGTACAGGCACAAATGGCTGTGTCTGAGGGAGGGGACAATCAATCCCAGCACAGCCAATCACGTGTCTAGAGGGTTATCAGCTCTTTTTATGGTTCATCGTCGTCTCTTATTCGTTCTTGCTTTTTGCTTTCTCATTTCCTCTCTCTCTTGCTTTCTCATTCCTCTCTCTCTCTCTCTCTCTCTCTCTCTCTCTCTCTCATGTGCTTTTTGCTTCTCCATTTCCTCTCTCCTCTGGCTTTATCATTCCTCTCTCTCTCTCTCTCTCTCTCCTTCTCTCTCTCTCTCTCTCGCCCCAGTTTTCTAGCAACATTGGGGATGCAGCTGGAAAGCTCTGCCCTATTCACTCAGAGCCACACCACACTGAATCCCTGAAAAACATCCAACACTTTGCCCTCTCATAAAACCTACACCTTGCCCCGTGTGTGTGTGTGTGGTGTGTGTGTGTGTGTTGTTGTGTGTGTGTGTTGTGTTGTGTGTGTGTGGTACTCCTGGAGGCTCGGTCCCCACCTGCCTCAGTCACCCGAACGGTTTTTTTTCTTACATTACTTACACCATATCCATGTGACCGTCCCCATGAAGAGACCGTCTGCACTAAAACGAAGGTTTAAAAATATCTCGAACCCTAGTTTTAAATATTCTTCGAACCCCTAGCTTTGTTAGCTAGCCGTTCTTGCATCAGGGTGCCAGTCACTGGAGTCGCTAACAGTCCCCTAACGGTTGAGGGATTTTTTTTGATTTAAAATTTTTATGAGGTATATTAAATTGGGGTATTTAAATGTAATGAAGTATTAAAGGTAAAACAACATTTTCTGAAAAAACGTTTCTACGTACGGATGTATTGAAGAGAAATGAGCGAGGATTTAAATGTGCGGGGCTTACGTGGATGCTAAACTGACAGTTTTTGCATTGATTTACAGGCCATGTGCCGACCGGTTTCCACGCTGATAAAACTCTCAAATATCAGTGAGGGCAGTTCTCTGGAGAGAGGAGAATAAGCTGGTTCAAGTGCTTTATAGAAAGGTAAAACAAATAAACGGGCGTCCTTCACCCACGAGTCTGAAGCTGACGGGACCGCAGCGCTGCGCAAAAAAGGTTTTAATCGGAGCCCTGTTTCTAATTTCCCTCTAATTTTCCTTCTCTTTCTTTCTTCTTGCATTATAAAATCAGGCTGACCAATCAGAGCTCGGTCGTCGGGCAGAACAGCTCATCAGGAGCTTATAGGACGAGCAACAGGCTGCCCCTAAAAACATAGATATTAAAGAAAAGCTTTGGTGGAATAGCACTGAAAGGCTGGAGAATGATGGTGATGAAGCTCACAGGGACTGGATGGAAGCGTCTGATTATTTATCTAAGTGCATTCTGATCTGTTCATGATTAGAAAAACACAAACTAGAGCTTCTTGCACTCATCTTCAGTCGTGTCCTTGTGTTTTTAAGTTGACGATGTGAAAAAGACACGGCGAAATCTCATCACATTAAGAGAAGGGAAATTAAAGCAAGCAAAAGCAGACACGGAGCTTTCAGAGAGTTTAGACAAAAAATGTAGCGCACTCGGTGTGAAGGTACCGCTACATTACAAATTGTGCTAAAAAAATCGTACTCGGTGTTAACAGGCCTTTTAAAGCACTCGTTACAACTGAGGTATGCAGAAGGGCATTTATTTTTCATTACTTTAATTTACAAAGGTGAAAAGGAGCAAATCACACCCTTGATCCGAGGTATTAATGCTGAGCCGCAAGCGCTGAAGCGAAAACAAGGTTTCTCGTTTATACTGGTGCAGAAACTGAAGTCGAGCTCCGCCGAATTGAATGTAATTGAATAAATTTAGACCATTCTTCCTTGCCTGCCTATAATCTCTCTGTCCCCCTGCCTTCACATCTCTTCCCTCATCCCTATCCTTTCTCCCCCCCTTATCCTCCCCCCACTCAATCTGCCTAATTCTTTCCCCCCCTGATCTATGCCTCACCCCCCTATTCGTTCAAATCTGCCTACTTTTCCCCATCTCTCCTTTTTTCTTCCTTCTCTCCTGTCCTCTCTCCGTATCCTATTTGCCTTCATATTGGGTCCCCTGTCCCCACCCACTATTCCACCCTATCTTCTCCTCTCCTTGTCTCCCTACCTTTCATCTTCCTTCCAACCCTTCCCTACCCTTTTCCCTCTCTCCTCTCCACCCCGAGCAGAACTAAAAAAAATACCAAAAATACACATTTTTGATAAAACCATATAAAAAACAAGTTCTTCTAAATGCTTATTTTCTCTACAAGTAAAGCATCGTTAAAATCGTTAGCAATCGCTTAACGGCCCCGGAGAATCTTAAAAAAATTTGATGAGCAAGGGAGGTGGGAGTTAAAGATGGGGCAGACGTTCCGTCACATTAGCGCTGAGCACGTTAGCTCCCATTTGTTCTACAGACTGTTCTAACTCGGTTGATGTGTTTAGAGACTTTTTTTGTGTGAGTTCCTCATGTCTGTGGATGACTTTCCTCTACTTATTGGTACCGAGCTGTAACTGGTGTTTGTAAGTGTATGGACCTGTCCTATTGTAAGTAGTACTGCTTTGTTTGTTCTATTCTCTCTTATCTAACCTATAACTATATAAACTGGTTCACATTCACTCGTTGAGTCCCTAATCTCACCCACCCGCGGTTCCCAGAGTCCGGTGATTCCCCAGTTCACTGTTTTGTTGTTGCCAGAAGCCCGTGCTCTCAGAGGTGCCGTGTTCCAAGCTTCGTATTTACATTTTAACATTGAGGCTCGTGTCAGACAAAATGTTTTCTGTGTTTTCATGTCTAGATCATACAAACATACACAGTGACACACACACAGACACACACACACACATACCCACACCCACACACACACAGCCGCTCCTGGCAAACAATTAATCGGCACTTTGGACTGCTAAGCATGCTGATACACTCCAGCGCTGCTGGCTGGAACGGCAGTCATTAATCAGAGCATCGTTCATAACCGTTTACACACTCGTGTAAACGATCAGAGCGGTGCGGGGGAACGGCGAGACAACCACTCGCTACAACATGCAACACACTCGCAGCTATTTCTGTTAAAACTTGCATCAGCACTTCCTCTCTCTCTGTCTCGGCCTGGTGGATTTGCCTTCCTGTCATTAGTATGAAGTGTGCAAGCATGCTCTGTATTTTCGGCATGTCTCCATTTTGCTGTGGTGTGTGTGTGTGTGTGTGTGTGTGTGTGACCTCTGGGTACATGTGCACAGTAAGCACACAGAAGTCTTGAGCAGGCATGTTTCTGTGTGTTTGTTCAATTGCCCACATTTCACTCATCACTATTTTTAACGACTAATGACCACTGTAACCGGGCAGAGTCAGGGAAGGGTTCGAGGAGTTAAGATCCTACCTTAATCATATGAATTTGAAATGCTGGAATTGAAATGCTGATTTCTGAACTTTCCTAAGATATACCATTACTACTGTTTTGTTTGTGTATTTTTATTTGCAATTCATCAGTAATTGAGAATAAAACAAAAATCTTCCATTTCGTTCAAACACATACAGCACCTACAAAGAGTAAAACCCCAGAAACCGATAATTTTGCAGTGATCTTTTTTGATCAGAGATGTATAGTACTATATAATCAGATAAATTCTCACAGGATTACATTCTCATTGTGTTATATTCTGTGTTATATTCTCACAGAGTTATATTCTCATTGTGTTACACTCTCAGAGTGTGTTATTTTCTAAGTGATATATTATCAGAGTGTTATATTCTCACAGAGTGTTATATTCCAAGTAATATATTACTAGTGTTATATTTGCAGAGTGTTATATTTGCAGAGTGCTATAATAAAAAAGTGTCATATTCTCAGTATTATACTCAAGAAGTGTTCTATTCTCAGTCTTGTATTATCAGTGTTATATACTCAGAATCTTTTATTCTTAGTGTTATATTCTCAGAGTGCTATGTTCTCAAAGTGTTACATAATCATAGTGTTACATTCCCACTGCTCAATCCTCTGAATTTTCAGAATGTTATATTCTCTGATTTCTACATTCTCATAGTGTTGTACTCTCAGCATCCAGCATAAAACATGTGCCAAATCAAATATGTGGATGATAAATCAGATTTCCATAGCAGATAAGCTAACCCCGGGTTACCAGCGACCACCAGTGGTACTGTGGCAGGCAGGGTACCGGTGGAAAGAAGGAGAAGAAGAGGGAGAAGGCATGATTGGTGGCACAGAGAGAGGAGAAAGCACAGGAATGTGGAGGTGAGAATCAGAACTTTGAATGTTGGAGAGGAGACAGATAGACATGCTGTGTTAACATCAGACCAAGGGGAAGTTTGGCCAGGAGCATCGGAGGTGGTTTTAACCTTTCCTACCACGGTGTTGATGGGAAGAGAAATGGTGCAGGGATAATCCTGAAGGAGGAGTACATTAAGAGTGCATCGGAGGATATAGGAGTGTCTGACAGAGTGATGAGTGTGAAGCTGGAAATTGAAGAGGTGATGATGAATGTCATCAGCGCATATGTTCCGCAAGTGTGGCGTGAGATGGACGAGAAAGAAGATTTCTGGAGTGAGTTTGATGAAGTGTCGCAGAGGGCACCCAAGGAACAAAGAGAGGTGATTGGAGTGGACATCGATGGGCCTGCTTGTGAAGGTGATGAGGAGGTGACGGGTAGGTACAGCGTCAAGGAACGGAACGTGGAGAGGAAGACGGTGGTGGATTTTTGCAAAAAGGATGGGAATGGCTGTGGCGACAATGCATTTTAAGAAGAAAGGGAGCACAGGAGGAAATATAAGAGCAAAGGAAGGTGCACATGGGGGAACAATGAGCTCTGAACAGTGTAGGAGCTACAACCTGAAATATTGGAGACTGTAAGGTGGTAGCAAGGGAGAGTGTAGCTAGACAATGTCAGATGGCGGTTTAGAGGATGGCAAGAGAAGAGGAGGAAGAGTGAGACCCAAACCAGTGATCAGATAGTGGAGGGTGGTGAAGAGACGCTGGACAACTGGGGAATGGAGACAAGGAGATTTGTTGTTGGAATGAGGAAATATAGGAAAGTAGAGAAAGAAGTTGAGAAAGGAGATGGGCGAAAGGCAAAAAGAGAGGTAGCTAAGCCTAAGAAAAGGTATATGACGAGCTGTATGGGAAGCTGGACAATAAGGAAGAAGAGAAGGACCTGCACAGGTTATCCAGATCTTGAAAACATGTACAATGGGTTAGATTGGTAAAGGACACAGATAGAAACATTCTGGCAAGCAAGGAGAGAGTGTTCAGAAGGTACATTTAGAAGCTGATGAATAAAAATGAGAGAGAGGAGACTGGATGAAGTGGAGATAGTGAATGAGAAAAAGCAGCCAGGATGAAGCGAGGACAGCTATGAAGTAGAGTTGTGCAATATGTTGTGCAGATCTTAATTTTTGTTTTAAGAATGTACGAGCTGACATCATCGAGTATGTCCCACACTTTGCAAAAAACTAGGGCTACGCTATTGGTCGTCAATATTTGAGAACTGTTTTTATAATGTTCCTTTTTGATTTCTATGACGCTTCCATTCAAATAACAAACGATTTCCCTCAACGCTACTTGCTTGCTGAGTTGTGTGCATGGCCTCAATGGGTTTTGGCTCCAGTCATTGGTTGGCACCATTCAGCACAGCTGCTGCAGAGAGCCAGGGACGGTTTGTAAAGAGCTTTGTGAAAGTTTTCAAAGACCCAAGGCGTCGAAAGTATTGGAATACTTCAAACTACCACAAAACAAAATTGTGGTTGGTAAACTGTGCAAAGTTTTGATGGGACATCACAGAAGCACTAGCGCGATGCACGGGCACACGAATAGAAAACACATAGGCGCTATTTTGGAAGATAATCTTTTATATCTGGAAAAGATTTTTGAACCTTGCTGTCCTTGTCGCTGCTAAACACACTCATGATTAAAGCCATAAAGTCATCTGACTGCTACCTTACTTAGAATTTCCATTAAATAAGTGTGTGAATAAATGTTTAGGTTCGAGTCCTGGCTTATCCTGTGTCTTTAGTGCATGTTGGGCTTGGTTGAGGCACATTTCTTTGTGCACGGAATGCCATAAAAACAACAGATAATGTTTTAATAACGTAATGATAATATAATGTAATGATATAATATAGTAATATAATGTAATGAAATGTTTAAGTAAAATGTCTTCATTATCACATGCTAAATAATGTGTGTATGTATATATATATATATATATAACCCTGTTTACATTATGTTTTGCACTGCATTATTACAGCACAGTTGTTATTAAAATAAAAGGAGCTTAAATGAGATGCTCAATTAGAATTTTTGAGAAAAAGTAGTCATTTAGATTAACAGACTAATCTGTAAAATGAATAAAATAAAAAGCAACAATTAATATCTTGTTAACAAGAGCAAGCTAATACAATGTAAGACGTTATCGTTATCTACAAATTCCCACAAAATATCAAGATACAATTCAGTATCAGTATCGCACAACTAATATGAAGATGATGAAAAGAGGGAAGGCGGTTGGCCTAGACAACATAGCAGTGGAGATATGGAGATGATTCGGAAAGAATACAGTTGATATTTTTGAAAACCAGACTGTTTACCAACATCTTGAAAACCACAGCATAAAGTTTTGGGAAAGACTAGCAGATGTTAGGCTGAGTGGAGAGATGATAAGCTCTGAGCAGCAAAACAGGGTTTCATGCCAAGAAAGAGCATTAAAGATGCGATGCTTGTTTTGAGACTGTTGGTGGAGCAGTACAGAGAAGAAGAGAGGAGTTGTGGTATTATTTGTGGCAGAGAAGTATACGTGGGTGGTGCAGGATATGGATGAGGACAGCACAACAGCAGAGAGGTGTGGGTTATGACAAGGTGCTGAGAGAAGAGTTGTGGTACTGTATGTGGCAGAGAAGTATGTGAGGGTGGTGCAGGATATGTATGACGACAGCACAACAGCAGAGAGGTGTGGGTTATGACAGGGTGCTGATAAAGGAGTTGTGGTACTGTATGTGGCAGAGAAGTATGTGAGGGTGGTGCAGGATAGGTATGAGGACAGTACAACAGCAGAGAGGTGTGGGTTATGACAAGGTGCTGAGAGAAGAGTTGTGGTACTGTATGTGGCATAGACGTATGTGAGGGTGGTGCAGGATATCTATGAGGACAGTGTTGCATCAAGGATTGGCTCTGAGCCCTTTTTCGCTTGCAAGGATGATGGATAGGTTGACGTATGAGATCAGACAGGAGTCTCTATAGATTATGGTGTTCACGGATGATGCTGTGATCGGTAGTGAGAGTATGGAGCAGGTTGAAGTGAGCCTGGAGAGGTGAAGGTATGCACTGGAGAGAAGGGGGAATGAAAGGTCAGTAGGAGCAGTGGATGAGTTTAAATGCTTTGGGTCAAGTGTTCAAAGTAATGGAGAGTGCAGTCGAGTGGCAAAGAAGAGAAGGCATGCAGGCTTTTGTGGGTGGTGAACTGTGCCAATGATATGCAATAAAGTGGCACTGCAAGTGTGACAACGTAGAGAGTTTAAAAGACAGGAGGGAGCGCCAAAGATGACTGTGACAGTATCGTGTGGTAATCGTGGTATGATATTTTGGCCAGATCGCCCACCCCTAGTTCAACCTGCTATTTTTTAAGCTTTCTCAAGTTATTCAAACTTCTCTGGAACTAATTTGCTGAGCTGATTGAATCGACTCAACTGAAAAGGGACACATGCAACTCTGCATTAAATAAGGATGCTTAGAAATCATCTGTCCCTCCGCAGCTTAATGAATGGGACCGACTTTCCCTCTGCAGCATAAGCACTGTGCACAAATCCTGCCTGCATCTGCAGCTGGTCCTGAACGAAGCACAGACACACACTCACGGTATTTATTTTCTGTGCACGCCTTGCAGGAACACACACACACACACACACACACACACACACACACACACACACACACACACACACACACTATTACCCTTCACTTTGAGTGACACGCTGAAAAACATTCAAACTGACAAACACGATAAGCGCTCAACATGTGACGCGCAAACACTCGCTGGTGCGCGTATCCACGGAAACGCTGACCCATGGTGACGGATGGACATCTCCATGGATACCTGTCACTGTGGAGACCGATGCTGTGCCTCTCGCCACATGGTAGCATCAATATCTGCACGGGGGAGCGAAATGTATGTGTATGTGTGTGTGTGTAGAGATGATGTCTGAAACAGGAGGGTCGCAGAGAGCAGTGTTTACCTGACAGCCTCCTCCTAAAGCTCTCTCACAGATACCAGGTCTCCCTGCTGGGACTTAAACATACACAGGCCACGCCTCTTTTGTTCAATTCGACAAGTATAAAAGCCTCAAGCCACGCCTCCATCACTAAGACTGACTTGTCCACAGCCACACCTCCTGTACAGGGACTTAGAGGTCATGACTCCTTCTGTGGAACTGTCAAGTACACTAGCCACACCTTTTCAATAAGATTGACATTAAACAGGCCACACCTCCTTCACAGAAACTGGCAGGTCTAAAACCACACCTCTTTCAGTAGGATTGGCAACTCTTTAACTGGGACTGACAGATACAGAGGACACGTCTTTCACAAAGACTTACAGGTACGGTATAGAGGCCACACCTTTTACTAAGACTGCCAGGTACGGTTTTAGAGGACACACCTTTTACTAAAACTGACAGGTATGATAAAAGGCAACACCTTTTATGAAGACTGACAAGTACGGTAAAGAGGCCATGACTTTTAGAAAGACTGCCAGGTACCGTATAGAGGCCACACCTTTCACTATGACTGACAGGTACAGTATAGAGACCACACCTTTTACTAAAACTGACAGGTACAAAGGACACGCCTTTCACGGAGACTTACATGTACGATATGAAGGCCACACCTTTCACTAAGACGGACTGGTACAAAGGACACGCCTTTTACTAAGCTTGACAGGTATAGGGTCGAGGCCATGCCTTTCATTAAGTCTGACAGGTACAAAGGACACACCTTTCACTAAGCCTGACAGGTACGGTATAGAGGCCACGCCTTTTTTTAACAGTGACACATATGGTATAGAGGCCACACCTTTTAATAAGAATGACAGGTACAAAGGCCACGCCTTTCACTAAGACAGACCTTTGTTTTAATCCATAAGTCCCTAAAACTGATAGGTACAAAAACCACACCTACTTTTAATCACATTTAAACCCTTCTTTTACAAGTCAGGGTCACTGGGGCTCCGGCACCTATCCTCAGAGAACACAGGGTGCACACTGGAACCCAGGTTTCTGCCATGGTGAACTAGCATCTTAGACACATCCTTTAACTCCATAGCTGACGTGATGAGATGTTTCTGCATTAACTAAGCATCAACAAGTCAGGTAAGACATGAGTCATTCGAAAAAGCAGCGAGATGTCGAGCCACTCAATTTCGTCCACACCTGATATGTATCTAGACGTTTTGTAGCTGGATCTCCTTCTCTGAGTTTCACCTCCACCTCTGCGATTCAGTCTGAGCTCCACTGCGTTGGCCTTCCCACACTTTCATCCAAACGTCCTTACCCCTCAGTGCCCTCTGTCTACACGCCTCTGCCCATAGCTCTGTCCATTCCACCCTCTGCCCATCAATAAGAACCACTCTCTCTCTCTCCCACTCTCTCTCTCTCTCTTGCTCTCGCTCTCCCACCGCAGTGCGAGATGGAGTCTCTCTGAGACACTCAGGTTGCTATAGGAACTGCCTCACACTCACCATCTCTGGCACGGCCTTTCCGTTCACAGGACTTCCTGTCGCGTTCACCCAGGCTCGGAGCCTCTCAGACTGCGACACCTCCATCGCCCGACACTTCAGGAACGACGACTGGTGTTCAACGAAATCTGAAACAAAAAAACAGCGGTTCAATTTTACATATGTTGCTTTTTTGACAATTTAATTACAATTCCAAACCTGGTTTGGGCTCAAAAATCTGTGTCATTTTGGTATTTACGCAAAATATCTCAAAATCTAAGTGGCCATGGCTACATGGTTCTTGAATATCCATCTAGCTCTGAAGTAATCGGGGAAAGACGAATATCGCCTCTACATCATACATCGTAAGAGATATGAACCTTGAAGTTTGATGCTTTGGTATAGTGCCCCCCGTGGTCAATCAGAGTAATTTTTGTTGCCCTGGTGGATGTACACAAACTACATCTATCCTCCACTTTTGGTGTCGGTAAGAATTACGGTCTGTTCTGCACAGCATGTTTTTCGGGAGAAAAGAATAATAATAATAATAATACCAGTAAGAAAAATCTCATCAATTACAATAGGAATCTAGGCACTGCATTCTTGAACCCTAGTAACTTTAATTGACCGAGATCTGAGTATACAATATGAGGGTTTTCCCTCCATTCTTATATAAATAAAATAAAATCCAGTCCACACCCACGTACGAGAGAACTGGATCTAAAAGGGTGACAGTGGCAAAGAAAAAACTCACAAAATCTCAAAACTCTGAGAAGGAACAAGACTCATTTTGACTCCATCTTTCACCTTTTGGTGGTCCAGAAACTAGCATCCTCTTTTACCCCTGCTTACACTCCGGTCAGGGTCACGAGGAAGGGTCTGGAACCCAAACCCGGAATCCATTGGGTGCAGGAAGGGACTAGCACCTACAATACACCCTAGGTGCACGTCTAGGCTGATAGTAAGGTAACAGTAATTCCCACTCAGTAATTACCACTCGTTACAACTGAGGTACGCAGAAGAGCATCTCTGAAAGCACAGCATGTCAAACCTTGAAGCAGATGGGCTACAGCAGCAGAAGACCTCCCCAGGTGCCACTGCTGTCCACTAAGAACAAGCAACGAAGGCTACAATTCACACGGGCTCACCAAAACTGGACAATAGAAGATTGGAAAAATCTTTGGGACGTGGTGGAACAGGAGATCATGGATGTGCAGCTGACAAATCTGCAAACATGGACCAAAATCTCAAAAAAGTCAAAAAAGGTCAACAAAAGAAAAAACCAACCACTAAATCACCATTCCCAGCATTTATTAGACGCTCTAACCCAGAGCCACTTACACTTTGAGTGCTCTGAGTTCTTCTTAGCCGATTTGAGTTTCCTCATGTTAGGACAAACAGCCCAGGGCCGAAGAACAGTGTGTAATAAAGCCTGGCTAATAAAAGTAAGAAAAAACTCAGAGTACAATAAGCTAAGAATGAAACAGTGGAAAAGAGGACTACCAAAAAACAGAATTATGTCTTTAAACTGAACAACAACAAAAAAGAAACAAGAAAGAGCTAAAAACAAAAATGAGTGATTTGTTATATGAAGCTATTTATGTAGAGTAATAAATAGTCTTCTAAGGTAGTCTTCTTTTGTCCTATTTTGGTTTAACCTTCTTCCTACATGTCTATTTTTCTGTTCTTTCTTATGTTCTTCTTTCTTGGTTTCTGTTCTTTCTTTCTTTCTTTAGCTTCCTTTCTTTCTTCTCTTCTCTTTTGTGTTCTTTCTTTTGTGTTCTTTCTGTTCTCGTTGTTCTTTCTTTTTTATGTTCTTTCTTTTGCACAAATCATTTCTGAAGCACAATGTCTTTTTATAGAATAGTGAATTTTTCTTTTTTTTCTCTTCATTTTTAAAAAATACTTTTCTTCCTGCATTTCTGTTTTTAATTCATCTTAATTCATAGAGTAATTTGTCTCTTTTCTTTCTTTTTTCACTCATTGGTTCTAAACTTTATTTTGTATCGATTAAGTAATCCTTTTTTTTGTCTTGTTTTTGTCTTCCTTTCTTGTATGCTAAATTAAAAATATTGAATTTAAATATTCCTCTCTTATTTCTGAAGAACTTCATATAACCTTTTCTTTCTTTTTCATTTGTTATTCTTTTCTATATCTTTTATTGGGATTGTTTTTCTTCCATTTGTTGCTTTCTGTTTTTCATTCACTTATTCTAAGTAAATCATTTATTTAATTTGGCCTCTTTTGCCTCTGTGGTTGTTTGTTGGGAGGAGGAGGAGGAGGAGGAAGAGCAGAGGAGGCTGTTCTCTGAATGATGGCTGGGTAGTGAATAACATTAAGAGCGATTGTGTTTTCGTTGAACATTGTGATTGATCATCTGTACTGAAACAGCAAGGTCAAGCTAGTTATTAGTGGATTAAACACACACACACACACACACACACACACACACACACACACACACACACACAGAGGTGGTGAGAGATAACGAGAGGGTGAACGATATAGAGAGAGTAAGAAAGAGGTGAGTGGGAGGAAAAAAGCTGGTGATCACATGATTGTGCTTCGAATAATAATTCTAATCAACCTGTCGTTATACAACATTCTCTCACTCCCCCCCTCCCCCCCTCTCTCTTTCTCTCTCTCCCTCTCTCTCTCTCTCGCGCGCTCTTGCTTTTTTTTTTTTTACTGATACCACCTGAGGATGGATTGGAGCAAGAGACACAATGTCTCTGCTCTCCCTCGCTCATGTTCTTCAAACAGACTGTAAATCTCCCCCTTCATCTGTTATGTTTACCTCCACGTTCTGCCTCAGCGCATGTCGAACACACACACACACACACACACACACACACACACACACACACACACACACACACACACTCTACTCTATGATACATCTGTTGTATATCAGGTAGTCTGAAGCTCACTGTACAAGACAAAGACAAGAGTGATCGTGTGACTACAGTAAAGAAAACAAATCATCATCATCATCTTCAACTTAATCACCACCAACTGTTTTTAGTCTCTCTTTGGGTCTTTTATTTTTGGTTATTACTTTATTTTTGTGTTCTTTCTTTCTTTCTTTCTGTTTTCTTGATCTATTTCCTTCCAGTTTATATTTTTCTTTCTGACTTCATTTATGCTTTCTCTTTTTCTATTTCTTTGAATTGTTTCTTTCCGTCTTGCTTTGCTTCTCATTAATTCGTACAAAATGTATTTTTTGCTTTTTTATGCTTACTTATTTGTTCTATTTATATTAAACACTTTCTTATATTAAACACATTTCTTTGTTGTCTTTCTTTTTTATTTTACTATCTCTGCTTAAATAGATTCACCTTGTCTTGTTTCTTTCTTTCTTTCCGTATTTCTTTATTACACTACGATTCTGTTATTTCTAGTTTCCTTTGTTTATTCATCTCTTTCATCCTTTTTCTTTCTTGGTTATTGCTTTTGTTCTTTATTTCTTTCTATTTGTCTTTCTGTTTTCTTGATCTATTTCCATTTCTATTTTTCTTTCTGACTTTATTTGTTTTCACTTTCTTTCAATTGTTTCTTTCTGTCTTTCTGTCCTTCTCATTAATCATTTCTAATTTATTTCACTATTTTTCCTTATTCTTATCTGTTTTATGCTTGTTTATTTGTTTTATTTATATTTAAGCCTTGTGCCTTTTTTTGTTTTCTTTCTTTTGAATTTTACATTCTCTCACCTTAATTCTATTTACCTTGTCTTGTTTCTTTCTTTCTGTAATTTTTTCTTTTTCTCATTTCTTTATTTCACTATGATTCCTTTACTTCTAATTTTTTTTAGCTTCCAAATTTCCTCAATCTATTGCTTTGTACTGCTATATTTCTTTTTTTAATCTTTCTTAATTACAGCATCATAACCTGACAGGCACCAAAATATGTCTTTGCAATACATTTTCTGTCATGTTATGTTCTTTCTTTTTTTTCTGTATTTATTTATTTATTTATTTATGTTCTTCTTTCTTTCACACAAATTTGTTCTGATATCTGATTTCTGACTAGTGAATCTTACTTTTTCTGTCAATTTTTAAAAATAATTTTCTTTCTGCATTGCTCTTGTTCTCTTGCTTCGTACTCCTTTATTTCTTTTTTTAAAATCATCCTTAATACCTTCAGCAAAATATTTATTTGCAATAAAAATAAATAATTAACTGAAGAAATATCATACACAAACCAGATTTTCACTCAACTGGCCTCCAAGTCTAAATTAATGTGAAAAAAAAAAGAAATATTCAAATTATCCCCAAAATCATTATCTGTCTAATCTACTAGTGTGCAAACCATTACAACAACAACAACAAAAAACAATGTATTTTTTATATTAAAGATAAGAATTAAATTAATACTAACAATAATTTTACTATTACTGCTAATACTACTACTGATAATAATAATAATAATAATAATAATAATAATAATAATAATAAGTGTGAGATGCTCGTCATTTGTTCATCTTACTGTGGATCACATGCCTTATAACCTCTATTATGTTTCCTCTTGATCACACAAAGCAATTAAAGGCAGTAAAGCCCTTCTCCAGCCCTCAGCTTCCTATCTGCAGCAGCCCGAGCTTTTCTGGCCTCTCACTGACCTGAATTAAACCATCCGGCTCCAAGCCTCACAAACTCACGAGGTTCCTGAACCCTGAGTGCTCTCGTTACCAAACCGCTTCCTCCTAACGTATGATCTAAGTTTAGCCTGAGCGCTGCTTCTTGACCGAGTCCGCTTATCTGTTTCTACAGGATGCTCACTTACTGCACTTACTGAATGCATTTTCTCCCTACCGGAGATCCTACAGCCTTTAGTGATTTTATGCTGTGCCTTCATTCATCAGCACGATAAAGATCAGAGATACACAAAATGAAAACAGACAAAGGTATGTCGACCTTCACGGGTCAGGAAACGGCTATGAAAACGCTACAAGCCCAGAATATCTAGAGTTACGTTTAAAATTCAAAGCTCTAACTTAGGAACGTGTGTTTTATCCCCACATACAGTGAGGAGAAGCAAAATGTATCCAAGTCTCCAAACGTCCTGTACTAGATGTCCCCTCCATCTGACTGCTTGGAAGCCGTGTCGGAAGAAAGCCAGCGACCCACAAACAAGCACTTGGAGTTCACTAGATGTTCTGGAACTTCTACTACAAGCAGGTTTTGGGGTCAAAAAACAGCTGTTTGATCAGAAAAAAACTTCTCCACCGTTAGGTATGGTGAAGCATGTGTGACATTGTGGCTATTTCGCATCCGAACCCCCTTGGAAAGTTCTTAGGAAAAATGGCATCACAAATCCATGAGGTTGCTGCATTTAGCAGACACCCTTATCCAGAGCACCTTAAATAAGTGTTCTTCTTGATAGATATTACCTAGTATAACTCGCCTACAGCCCAAGAACACCATCCAATTAAACACCTGTTAGGAGCTGGTGTAAGAAACATGGTAATAAAGGAGAGGAACACTTTTTGTTAATTAAATGTGTTAAATGCAATCTCAGGCTTTCCTTAAGTGCTGGGTGAACAGGTGAGTCTTTAGTAGCCAGCCATTCAGACTTCCAGTGGAAGTTAATGCAGCCGAGTCTGGGGTAGGGGTGTGAGAGGTGTATCGTCTGCAATAATACCTTAATCGTTGTTCGAACCATTTGCGATCTGACATTATCAAGTATGTCACTCAATCCCCGATTAGAGATGGGTTCAGACAACGTTCGAAAATTTTTGAAGGATCATTTAATTATCGTTATCGTTACCAAAATTCAAATTGTAACTGAAATTGATGAGTGCTCAGTGTCTGTGAGACTCAATGGACTGTTATTGCATCTTCTGCCACATAAATACAAACACACACACGGCCAAAAGTATTGGGACACAAACCCACATTTCAAGCGCTGTTGTAGGTCCTTCAGGAAATGCAGATCTGGCGTTAAATGCTGTTACATTGGCAAGGACCAACACAAAGTACCACAAGCAGGGCTGGCAATATTTATGATGCCTCCTGAATCACATCATTGCAAACGTGATCGCTCCTCGTCATCACCTGCGGTCGGTTAAAAAATCTCACGTCGTTTAGTGAGTCATGGATTGAAAGTGACAAGTGAAAGCAAAACACTTAGTCTATTGGTGAACTCAGGGTTCTAGCTGCTAATGCTAAGCTAACTGTAGCCTGAAAGCCAAGAGGATTCAGGTCCTGTATTGCTTTCGGTTGGGTCTTAATACAGTAACTAAACTTTTCAGGACCCATGGAGACTTATTTGTACTAAGAACACAGTACTGTAGATGTAAAAACAAATGAATCTGAATCACTGAATCACTGTGTACTGAATCATGAATCGAGATTTGCCTTGACTCATACAAATTTAAGCAAGTGCGCCCAGTACCGAGCAAACGACGAGAACCGAGACAAATTTTTGTAGTCGAAATGCATCGAGAACCGAATTCGACGAGTTCCGCGATGGTCGAGAACCGAGGTACCACTGTACTAATTTTCTGTCATTCAGACGTGAATTAGATGTATACAAGGCAGATTTTTATTTCCTATTATAATTCTTATGACCTTGTTTGGATGGACGTTAAACAGCGCATGCCTGTTCTGTATGAAGAAGAAGTTTGGCTGATGACAGTAGGAGCGGTTTTGTGCAATGAGCATGTTAATAGCAAAGCAGTAAGAAGCTGGTTGTCTTGTAGAAGACCATCTCTGGGAAACCCTTTCCACACTCCCCAGTTAGTCCGGATTAAGCCATCCATTTTAATATCACTAACCAGCGCCATCTTTTACTGACAATTATTCAATAATTAAAGGGCTGACGTTGTTCATTTTTTCTGCAGCGCGCCGCCTCGGACCGGCTGCTCAATCAAATCAGTCAGCACTAATTAAGCAGGGCACGAGCCGGAGTGGAGCGTCAGCAGAATGGAGGGGTCAGTGCTTTTCGGTCGAAGCGGGGCGCGCCCGGCTCACTTATTGGGTTTGATATGATGCCAGAGTCCACACTGGACGAGCCTCAACGCCGTTCTGCTCTCAGACGTGATTTATTATTATTATTAATCATGATGATCAGTGGATCTGAGCTTAAAATAGATAATGCGTTAAACTGGGTATTTTTGTATGGCGTTTACTTACAAATGCCTCCTACAGTGGTGCTTGGGAAGTTTGGGAACCTTAGAATTTTGCTAAGATTTCTGCATAAATATTGACCCTTTAAAACATCATCAGATTTTCACAACCCAAGTCCTAAAAGTAGATCAGAGAAAAACCCAGTTAAACAAATGAGATAAAAACAATTATACTGTGTTATTTATTTAGTGAGGCAAAAATGATCCATTTAATTTAGTGAGTGGCAAAAGTAGTGACCCTTGCTTTCAGTATCTGACCTGTGTGACCCCCCTTGTTGCAGCAATCACTTGCCAGCTAAAAAATTTACTGTAGCTGTTGATCAGTTATGCACACGGCTGGAGGAAGTTTAGCCCCATTTCCTCTGTACAGAAAAGCTTCAGCTCTGGGATTTGTTGAGTGGGTTCCTCACATTAGCTGCTTCAATGCAGGTCCCTTCCACAACATTTCCATTGGATAAGGTCAGGGACTTGGATTGGCCATCAAAACATTGAACTTGGGCCCTTCCAAAACATGCACTATTCTTCTTATGATAAACCCATTTTTGGTTAGAAAAAACGGCTTGTGTGCTTGGGTCAAGTCACTGCCTGGCATGACCCACCTTCTCTTGAGATAGTTAATGGGACAGATTGTCCTGAATTTCTTTTGGAATCTCTGATATTCATTCAGAATTCATGCTTCATCCTGGCCCAGATGCAGCCAAAACGGCCCAAACATGATACTACACCATCATGTTTCACCAGATGGGATATTATGGGATGTGGATATTATGCTGGGAAGGGCATGGTTTCCTTTCTCCAAACATACGCTTTTCTTTTCAACAGAAAGTTCTATTTCTGGTCTCATCCGTCACAAAACATTATTCCAATTTAGCCTTATGGCTCGTTCCATGTGATTATTTAGCAAACTGCAGACAAGAAGCAATTGGTCTTTTTGGAGAGGCAGTGTGCTTCTCATTGCAAGCCCTGCCATTTGCACACCATGTTGTTCGTGTTTTGTTGGTGCACTCGTGACAACATTTACAATTAGCCAATGTTGAGAGGAGGCTTTCAGATGCTTAGGAAGTTACCCTGGGGTCTTTGTGACTATTACACTTTACACGCCTTGCTGTTGGAGTGATCTTTGTTGGTCGGCCACTCCTGGGGAGGGTTGCAATGGTCTGAATTTCCTCCATTTGTACACAATCTGTTGACTGTGGATTGTGGAGTCCAAAACTCTTAGAGATGGTTTTGTACATTTTCCAGCCTGATAGCATCAACAACTCTTCTCTGAGGTCCTCAGAACATCTCCTTTTTTTCGTGCCATGATACACTTCCACAAACATGTGTGTGAAGAGCAGACTTTGAAGATCCTGTTCTTTACATAAAACAGTGTGCCCACTACCACCGATTGGAAATTCCCATTGATTGGAAACAAGCTGACTCTAATTTTCACCCTTAACATTAACGCTAACCTAGAGGGTCCACTACTTTTGCCACTCACTAATAGTTAATATTGGATCATTTTCCTCAATAAAAATAAATGACCAAAAGCACTATTCGTTATCTCATTTGTTAACGGTTCTCTTATATACTTTTGTGTGAAAATCTTGGTTTGATTGTTTAGTTCATATTTATGCGGAAATATAGAAAATTCTTAAGGGTTCACAGACTTTCAAGCACCACTGTATATATATAAAACCTTTAAAATGTTGTCCATGCAACTATCTGTTTTTCACTACAGCCTAACCAAGAAGCCACTCTACTGTAGATCAACACACAGGACCATAAATCACACCGAAGCAGACAATTAGGATGACAAAATGCGACGTTTCTTCACTTAACAGCACAAACACACATAACAGAGTCCACGTTTTTTGTTTTTCGACGTTACCGACGTGCTTCACGCGAAACGCCGTATTCACGCCACACTCGTTTCATTTAATTTATTTCCCACCGCTCGTGCCGTTTGTCACCTTCTGTCGTCCGCACACTGTGAAGCACTCGCGGCAGCTGCATCTTAAATGGATGCGTATGCAATTTAAAAGCACTATATAAAAAGTTTATGTGCTTTATTATTATTATTCCCGCATTTCTCGGAGCTGGCTCAGTTTGAATTATCTGTGGGCCCGCTCGTATTTATCGCCGCCCGGCGGTTTTGTGCACGAGCCCGAGACTCGGCACCCGGGGCCTAGACTCAATGTAGCGTAAGATTTATTGAGAACGGAAATACAACGTATTGGGGTTCAAATATTTAATGTTTATACACAGCCAATTAATGTCTGTTCACTTTAACCACCAAGATCTTCAAAAATTATAATAAATGATAATAGGAAATAAAAATCTGTCTTTTAACTCCGGACATTGTGGCCATAAGCAGCTGCATTCTCTAGTACTCCTTTGTTCGTTATATTCTCTCTAACTATTTAAACTGGTTGTCATTCACTCGATGAGTCTCTGGTTCGTCCTCTTAAGTGTTAAAGCTGTAACCTACACAGGTCCAAAACAGTTCGTTACTTTATTTACTATAATTAGTTTGAATTACCAACAATTAAAAATGCAGCGGTGTTAGGGATGCTGTGTAGACAGTAGCGTTATTATACCCGCATTTTCAGCAGTATATCCGATACATTTACGTATCGTTTTCTCGTGAAAATACCCTCTATATCTACAGCAGCATAGAAAGAGTAAGTGACTATGGTAATGTCCGCTCAACGTCCATGTCAGTCAGCGACCTGTCTCACAGAACGTCATTCTTACATGTAACATCTAGGCTGGCCAAGGAGGTTGGGTCCCTTTTTGGATCTTGGTCTGCCCAGGCTTTCTTCCTTACATTTAGGGAGCTTTTCCTTGCCACTGTCACCCTATTGCTCAATTGGGACTGTGTGCATAGACAGTTGCAAAGCTGCTTTGATACAATGACTTAATCTGACACCAAGACCCAGCTCCCTTCCCAAGGAGCACTAAAACTAAAATATGTCCAGAAATATGTCTGCTTGAAGCCATTAAGTCCAGATGTTTTTTTTTTTCTAGATGATTTTTGCCTTGCTAGAGGATCCTGTCTCTCATTGTCTCTCAGAGCGTGGGCTGGATTTTTGTGTCGTGTCCCACAGTGACCAGGGATGACCTCACGTTATGATCCCAGTGACATGACCATGGTTTTGTTTTCGTTTCCTTCACCTGAGCGTTTCAGAACTCTAAAGCGTCCTGTCACACTGGGGTATAAATATGAGATCAAACACATCCCAAATTCCCTTAGTCGTTCATCAAAAGAAAGGGAAAAGATTAGAGAGCATGCTAAATAAAACATTGTCGTACTAGTAAGCTCACTTTAACATTTTATTACCTAAAAACAAATCCATTCAATTACTTTAATACAGAGAATATTGGAGAAGAGAACCCAAAAGTCCACATTCTTTCTATTTAATGCCTTATATGTGCAGAACGTAGAGCCTTATACTCATTATCAATGAAATATTTCAAAACAGACCTTAACACCAACATTAAAATCAACCCGCATCCTCAATAGGACAAATTGGCTGAATATATAGGGATGTGGCAACCACTCCCATTGACACTGCCACCAAGTTACACCTGGATTTAAGAGATGGAAATGATTTTCATAGAATTAAATAAGCATTAAATAAAAAATGGCACAAATATGTAATCTGTGACTGTTAAGGGTCAAAGGACTGAGGTTGGGCATGTATTGTTAACAGGTTGCCAGATTATTGAATTATCAACCTCCCTAGAACCTGCTGCCTCAAACAAGGCATGCTTGACCTGGCAGTGCGGCCCAGAGTCACTGTGAGGGATCCTGGGGGTCCTTGAGGGAATCAAACTAGAACGTGTTTTAAAAGTCAATCCCTTACCGGATGATAATTAATGCTTTGTAAGGTTTCATATTTAAACTGACTGACATTTTTTAATCGTTATTTGCCTGAAAACCACAGGATGCAGACATAAGCCTGCCCTGTATGGGACACCAGCCCATCGCAGCGTGGGCAGGGGGCGCTGTGTCGGCACCGCAGGATGATTCCCCACAGCCAATCATGCCTGCATGTGAAGCCCAACCCAGATGAAAGGGGTCAGTGGGACCCGAGCCCGGGTCACAGCGGTGGTGGGTTAGAGTACTCGACCGCAGTAGCGCCCGAGCGACGCCTACATTATCGTTCTAGGTAAATATGGTGATAGACTTTGGAACTTCTCATCCTTTCTCGTTCTCTGTGCTTGCTCATTCCTGTCAGGTCCGTCTTGGTGGGAGAGGATTATTCAGGTGACATTCCTGAAGGTCCTGGACGTCCTGCTGGATTTCTGTCCAAATGTCAAGCTCTAATTCAGTTTGTCGAACGGTTCGCCCATTCCATCTGGTGGGTTCGGCTGTTTCAGCCACGCCCATTACTAACAGGATTATAGATCCAGTACAAACACGGGCAGGGGAATGGAAGAGCTTGGTGACTTTCAACATGGTACCGTCCGTTTTCCCTAAATGACACGTAATTGCACTCTTTTACAACTAATGCACCGAGGTCAGCGTCCTGTTGGCCTGTTATCTGCGTATTGGAAGGAGCTTCATCTCTTTCCAAGTCATGTGCCTCGTTCCACACTTCTACTACCCCCACGAGTGCGTCTTTAATTACTTCTCAAGTTACTGTCTAATAAAAGTTCAATTCCGAAGTTCAACTGCACAGTAAATAAAAGAATTACCTCATAATTAGCCATTCCATAAAACGTTTAGTTTCCTCACTGACAGCACGGAAGCGGAGGGTGTAGGTAGATGCAAGACGCCATTTGGAACGGTGTCTACTACTGCTGTGCTACTGCTGTGCTACCCTGAAAGCTTCCATTCCATAGCCATGTCCAAGCTCTCAATAAAATCCTGGCAAACCAATTCTCTGTGGACTTTGTTTAAGGACAGAGTGTTGCTGAACCAACCTGTTGGAAGCGGAAACCTATAAACGTTTCATATTGTGGGGTCTCTGGGGTATCAGTACGACCCATTTCTACTGCCACTGTTTGTCTACGGAGAGTCCAGAAATGTGCACTTTATATTACAAACGTGTTACAGGTGAATGTTGCTGAAATAGAATGGGTGTCCACAAACTTTTGGCCATATAGCGTATTAACTAGTGTCTGTTCACTACTAAAGTTCATTCTTGTTTTTGTTTGGTCTCGGCAGATCACGTAGAAACGCAGACAGCAGTCATTAATATATGTACCTCATTTAATTTTGTACTCCTTTAAATCCCCAAACACTTCATTCATTTGTGTCCAGAGCTCTAAGGGTTAAACATTCGTATTTTAAACAGCAGGGTAAGGTATTCAAATGCTCCACAGCTTAGGGCAGGACTGTCTCAGCGTTAGTTTTAGTTTGTAGAACGACCCTTTCAAACACAGGAGCCAGTAAAAGGAAGAAGCAGCAGGGCAGAAGCGTATTGTCTTTCACACGGCGTGTTGAGGCTGTACATAAATAAAAAGCAACGGCTGTTCATTCTGTGAGCTGCAGATTCTTCTGGAAGCAGCTGCATCGGTCCGATCTCGAGGGATTCAGGGGGCGAGCAAAGCTCCGTTCCAATCAGTAACAAATCTCCTGCAATGTTACCCACGATGTCATCAGCCCGAGCTCTACACACACTGAACACGGAGCCTAGCTTCATTCATCCAGTCTAACCTCAGCGCAGTGCTGCACTCTGAACAGCAGGGCGGCGATGTCACGTCAATCTCACACAACACAGCTCCGAGGTTCTGCAGCCGGGGGTTCAGGTGGCACCGTGTGTGTGTGTGTGAGGGGGGGTCTCCAGGTGTGTAAGCTATCTGATCCCTTCCTCTTGCGTGCACGTGTGTGTACATACAGGATCATCGTCCTCATTATCTATGAGTCAACACCGCACATTCGTAATTAAACGTCTCTTAGTCTGATTAGTTCATTAATTCCACCTCCAGCTCTCGGTTATTTCTCTGAAGAGGACAAGATGTTATGACGAGGGGCTAAATTAGTCACATGATCTGAAAGATTAATGACTGTCTTGTTGGATTTGAGTGGGATGATTTCAATTATCTGACTGAAAACTGCAACGAAAAACTGAAACTAATAACAGATAGAGCTGGTGATTCTTATAATAATAATAATAATAATAATAATAATAATAATAATAATAATAAACAAAACCACCACTAATAATAAAAAATATTTATAAATATAATAAATTATAATATATTTAATTTCTATTTCTACTAATAATAAATCATACAAAAATAAAATAATAATAAGTAATGTTGTAAAATAATTTATAACATTTATAATAACTATAAAGAATGAAATATTAAATAATAATAGAATTAGCAGTAGTAGTAGTAGTAGTAGTAGTAATAATAATAATAATAATAATAATAATAATAATAATAATTTAAAACAAAACCACCACTAGTAATAAAATATTTATAAATATAATAAATTCTAAACAATTTATAACAAAACTTAAGATATTTAATTTCTACTAATAAATAATAATAATAAAAAAAATAATGATAATAATAAGTAATGTTCCTAAAATTTGTATATAATTTATAATAACTATAAATAATTAAATACTTAAATAATAATAACATTAATAATAATAATAATAATAATAATAATATAATTTACTAAAACATATTACATAATACATACTAACAACAAATTATTTAAAATATATTCAAATAAAATATGACTAATAATGTACTATATATAATGTACTATAATACAAATGCCAATAGTATTAAAAATAAATAATGTATTTAAAATGTATTAAAATACAGTATTACTAATAATGTCATATATAATGCACTATAATAAATAAAAATATTTAATAAAAATATTAATGGTAATAAAAATTATATATTAAAATATAGTCTTAGAATAATTTATGAATAATAGTACTAATATATTTAAAAAATTAATTAAATATTTAAAACACATTAAAACAAATTAATTTTATTAGGTTATAAATAATGGACAATAATAAATACAAATGATTAAATAGCTCTGTCTAATAAAATACCACTACTACTAATAATAATGAAAATAAGAGAATTTTTCTTCTTCGTCTTCTTCTTCTTATTATTATTATTTCTACAATTTGCATAAGCAGCAATAGTAAATAATGACATTACTGTAACCCATATTATTATGACTATACTAATGAAGCAATTCTTATATTTTTTATAGTTTTTTTTAGATATATTTTAAAATGTATGCATTAAGCTGTCCTTAAATGATGTGTGATGGAGAAGTTTGGTACATTTATTTAAAACTATAGAATCTAAAACTGAAGAAAAAATCTCTCTTTATACCTTTTTTTATATCTTTTTTTAATTGGCTCATGATAATTCTGTGAGTTACTGGAAGATCAGATGGATCTGTAACCTGTGATTGGACAGAGTATAATTCTAATAACGTTAGATCTGTTAAAACTGCAAAGGCCAGAACAGCTATAACGATTATCGTACAATGTCCTGTGCTGCCCTAATGAGAGGGGAACCCATCTAATTCCACACCACACACCGCATGTGCCCCTCCAATCCATGTAAACCACCACTAGAAACGTGTGTACGTGTGTGTGTGTGTGTGTGTGCTGAGTTTCAGCCTTTTCCACAGTCACATCCATCTCCGTCGCTTTCTGCTGCCACTGCTTTAATCATTATCTGATTATTTACACCTCATTAAGTGGCGGGCAGAACAGGGGAGCGACCGGGGTGCACACTCTGTAAGTTAAAAGTCACTGAATAAAGTCAACACTACAAACAAAGAGCAGATTTTCACATTTATGCAAGTCACTGCTGAAAAAGCAACCGAGCATACAAAAACAAGACATTTGTAGATCTGATGTCACAGTGAAAGCAGACGGCGTTAGGCAGCCGCAGGGAGAAGCTGCAGCGACGCCGACGAATTGAGAGCGATGAGCTCGTTACAGAACTGTTTATAGAATCTCACGACACCGTCACACCGAGCACCGCACCTCCGACTTAACATTCAAATTCTCCTTTAAACACCGACAGTTTATCAACTAAGCACCCCGGTTACACCAAACACCAGCCATTTCCATCAAAAACACTAAATTATCTAACAAACGGCAACATTCAGACAGAGCTCCATAACACCAAACACCGCCCGCCCACCTTCAAACTTCAATAAACATCAGCAATATCCAAACAGACATGGCATCTTCCAAAACTGTCCATCTGTCTCCAACAAACACCATCAACATCTGGCTAAAAAAGGTTATTCATGGGACATGGTGTGTTAAGGTGAAGGTTGTTGTTTAAAGGTGTTTGATCAGTCAGTGCTGGTGTTTGATAATCAATGTTGTGAACTGTGGTGAATGTTGGTGTTTTGTGGTGTTTGATCATGATTCAAGAGACATGTTGGTGTGTTTTGGTGAAGTTTGATGCTTAAAGGTGTTTGATGGTGAAGGTTGGTGTTTAAAGGTGGTTGATGAGGTAAGTTTGATGTTTAGAGTTGTCTGATGGTGAGGTTTGGTGTTTAAAGGTGTCTGATGGTGAAAGTTGGTGTTTTGTGGTGCTTGATGATGATTCAGAAGGCATGTTGGTGTGTTAAGGTGAAGGTTGGTGTTTAAAGGTGTTTGATGGTTAATGTGAGGGGTTTGCTATGTCTGATGGTGATTGATGAGACATGGTGGTGTTTGATAGCCAATGTTGCATGTTATGGTGAAGGTTGGTGTTTTGTTTTGTTTAATGGAGATTAGTGGAACATGTTGGTGTGTGAAGGTTGGTGTTTAATCCTGTTTGATGGTCATGGGTGTTGTGTTACAGTAAAGTTTGGTGTTTAATGATGTCTGATGGTTAGTGCTGGTGTTTGATACCAATTCATGGGACATGTTGGTGTGTTACTGTGAATATTGGTGTTTTGTAGTGTTTAATACTGATTTATGGGGTATTTTGGTGTGCTAAGGTGAATGTTGGTGTTTTGTGGTATGTTATGGTGAGGGTTAGTATTTAATAGTGTTTGGTGGGCAATATTGGTGTGTTAAGGTACAGGTTGGTGTTTAAGAGTGTTTGATGGTGAATGTTGGTGTTCTGTGGTGTTTGATGACGACTTATGGAGCATGTTGGTGTGTTATGGTGAATGTTGGTGTTTAATCCTGTTTCATGGTCAGGGGTGTTGTGTTAAGGTGAAGGTTGGAGTTTTGTGTGGTTTGACCCCAGTTCATTGGGAAGGTTGGTGTTTAATGGTGCTTGGTGGCAAATGTTGGTGCTTTGTGGTGTTTGATGCTGATTCATGGGCATGGTTGGTATTTAATGGTGAATGTTGGTATTTTGTGATGTGTACTGATTTATGGGACATGGTGTGTTATAGTGAATGTTGGGGTGTAATGGTGTTTGATGCTGAATATTGGTGCTTTGTGGTGTTTGATGGTGATTCATGGTGGAATGTTAATGTTTAATAGTCGGTGTTGGTGTGTTAAGGTGAAGGTTGGTGTTTAATGGCGTTTGAAGCAGATTCATTTGACACGTTAGTGTGTTATGGGAAATGTTGGTATTTAAACACGTTTGATGGCGATTATGAGGTAATGTTGGTGTGATATGGTGTTTTATTTCGTGTATAGTGTTTAATGGTGCTCTAAAACGAATATTCTTGCTTAATGATACATGGCAGCATCTGATGGTCTGCACTGGTGGTTGTGATTGAATGTGTTTTATGGTGAGTCTGTGTGCTATACTGCTTAAAGGTCAGCGCCGGTGTTTTCGTGTTGCCTGTGTTGTATGGTGTTTAATAGTTTGATGATAAATGTTAGTATTTGATTGTGAATGTTGGTGGGTGATGATGGTTTATCATAATTATTCTTGTTTAATAATTCTGTTTAACTCGCAACAATTCCACAACGCAAGGAGAAGGAAATAAGGTGTTTACCAACAATGCTGTTCTTTTCGCGAGAGCAGGCCTGTTAGCGCAACACCACTCCATGCATGAGCTGTATTTAAATGAATCTGTGTGACGTGACTTTAGTTGCCAAGGGAACTTGTCCTGTGGAGCTGGAGCTGGAGCTGGAGCCTGAGGGTTTGATTGGCACTTTGTTAAAGAACTTCCTCTTCTCCCTGGAGTTAAACCGGACAGTAACACAACAAACACAAACACCAGTGCTGGACTGGTGTTTCACACCTGTGGGAGATCTGAAGAAATGTTCTGCAATATTCAAACCCGCTACTCAGTTCTTTATGTTTAGAAACGACTGTGGTGGTTTTTATAATTGGTGGAAAGTAAATATTGTACTTTGATTTTAAAACATGATATTTTATGGAGAACTTTAAAGTATGACTGTGTTAATGTGCATGCTGCTATTTAATGGTGTTTGTTGAAGATATAGGTGTGTTGTTTCAAGACTCTGGTTCTTACTGGCGTTTTGTGGAGGGTGTGGAAGTTTGGCTAAACGTACTGTAGGTCCACGTTGGCGACTGTTTTAAGGTAGGATTTGCTTATCTTCTTTTTAAGACTAATCACTGCTCTATTAATAGAACGTAAGATCCAGTTTTTAGCAGTAAGCTCCCTGGTTACAGCACAGGTCCTGTCATCGGTTTCACACTTTATAGACTTCACAATGTTGCGACCAAACAAGAGCTGGTCCAAATGGAAAGGAATCATTTTTAGGTTAAGTGTTTTACTTATAAGAGTTTTAAATGGGAAGAAAAAAGCTTCATGTAAAAACGATTCCTTTCCTTTTAGATCACAGGTTCATCATTTCAGCAGTAGAGATTACTTATGATCAGTAGGAACTCATTGTTTTAGGACATTAACCCACGTTAAGCTTTGTTCATGTTGTGCATTGGACTCTCCCCCTCACTAATGCAGCATTTGAGCTAGGGGAGTGCAGTCGGTCGAACCCGGCGCACTGCTGAAGCTCAGTATCATGCTGGTGCTTCAGATGTTTTGCCATTTTCATTACTCCCAAAGTGGAGCCAAACTTTTGAGCGTCCATCTTCCTCAAATGCTCTAGCTACGTGAAGATGTTCGTGATTACATGAGGAAAAAAACTGGAATATTAAGTGCATGTAAACACACTCACTGACCAAATAAAACTCCTACTGGAGATCCAACTCAAACCCCTGAAACCCTGAAACACCTCACAGGTGGCAAGTCTGTAAGAGAGCAAGGCATTTCCAAAAAGTGGATTGCAGGGATCACAAATTAGATAGCCTAACATCTGCTCCACAAAGTCCTTTTGTAAAGCAACAGTTCCTTAATCAGATTCTTAGGAACCCCAGAACCCGCGTGCTCGATCGTTGCAGGCACCAAATCTCGGGCTGACTGCAGTAACCTGATAGCTAATTAGTAATGACCCAGATCTGGACCACACTTGGCATTTTCATCGGCCCACTTACTGGCCGATGGCTTCAATCGAATCCCATTGCCCATCACAGCCAGATCTGCACACGCTTTGCCACATTTGGCCCAGAACGCACATCCTGCAAAAAACCTAATTCTCCACAGGTGGTACATCGCGTGTGCCACATGCGGAACAGAATCTGAATGCCATCAGGAACTTTATTGTGGCTGGCAACAATTGGGCCAATACACTTGCAGTTACCGACCCACAAGTGCCTAAGCCGAGCCATATTTGGCACAGACCTGTCTGCTTTCTGGGGACTGACTGCAGAATTGAAACAGGCAGGTACTTGACCTAATTTCCAATTAGGGTCTTCAGTGAATCCTCAGTCCACATCTCAGACACCCTCAGCCAGGCGTTATATTTACTAATTTAAACTTGTCCATTACAAACAGAAGTAAAGCCTAGAGAGATACTAGGCAGTTCTCAGATCCAGTTGAGTTCCTCAGAGGTTCTGCAACCCGACTCACACAAAGCTTTGGGAAGGTTACTTACAGCGGAAGTCCCCTAGATACGAGCCAGTTCCGTTCCGAGAGTGGGTTCACATGTCCAAAAGTTTGTAGCTCCAACATATTTAGTCTTGTGAACCTCCAACATCTGATCTCTCTTACTTTCATTTTCTTACTTCCCATTTTTATGGCTGGCTGCTTCTTAATACCAGACATTCTGGGTTTAAAATAACGCAATAATTCTACCAAAAAAAGGTATGTACTGTGCACAGTTGGTGTCACGACTGCAGTTACCAGCAACCCAGCATCCATCGCTCCTTCCACGTCATCCCTATGCGGTGGGTCACCTTTGTTTACATGCTGCCTTCCCGATTTATTCAGCTGTTTAGTTTCTGTATCAGTAGTTCAGTTTCTAAACCCAGCATTCCCTTAGTTTGGAGTGAATCGAGTACGTTTCGCTCATGTGTGGTTCAGCCAACAGCTCCTGCTATCTTTCTTTAGCAATAGTTTCTGTAGGCTGTCATTTATAATTCTTAGACAGAAAGAAAATCAGAATCTGAATGGGCCGGTCATATTTTACAATATCGGAAACCGAAATCAGCGCATCTCTAGAAAGTACCCTTTATATTTACATTACAGTAGCCTAAAAAGCATAGAGACTGTAATAAAGTCTTGACAATGACCATTTCGGTCAACGACCTGTTTCACAGAACGTGATGCGGTCGTTTAAAGGCGCGTACCTCTATAGTCCGTTCCAACTTAGTAACGTTTTCAGCGTTCTATGCTAAATTCGGAGCTAAACCCAACACGTACATAACGTCTGAAGTATCCAACTGCGCTCAGAGGAACCCTGACACCAAATGAGTGATGGCTTAATTATGGGCCACACTTGCCATTTTCATCAGCCCACGTACCACCACGTACCAATCCATGGAAAGACTTCAACCAAATCCAGCTGCCAAAAACAGATGTGCACCCATCTGGCCACATTTGGCTCAAAATGGCAATCCTGCACAAGCGTTATCTACGGTAGATTACACGTGGGCCACAGGCGGCCCAGAGTCTGAACGCCGTGATGAATCTTCATGGTGGCTGGCAACAGCTGGGCCAAATTTGGCCCACGATACACTTGTAATCGCCATAACTGACCCATAAGTGCCTTAACTGAACCATATTTGGGCCAGAACTGTCTGCTATGTGGGAACCCTTGGCTCGTTAGATATGTGGTCCATCCAAGTTCATTAACGTGATTAAGGCTGCTATGCAGGCCGTGATGGCTCAGTAGTTAAGGTACTGGTGTACTGACTAAGCTGACGGTATTTCATGGCAGACAGAATGAACCTGAGATATTTCATGTTTTTTCTGGTCAACTTCATTTCATTTGTTAATAAACACCCACTACTGCATTTCAGTCCTGCAACACATGCCAAAAATCAGAACGGTAAAGCATTTACTACTTTGTAATGTTGCTGTTCCTTCTCAAAACACTTAAGATGATTTGGCACCGAAGATCCCAAGTGATTTATGTTTCAGGTTATTTTGTTCCGTTCTCCCTGCAGACACGTCTTAAGGAGTTTTTCTGTTTCAAAATTCTCCACACATTCTCTATTGGGGACGGACCAGGACTGCAGGTGGGCCAGTCCAGTACCTGTACCCTCTTCTTCTAATGTGTGCAGCATGTGGTTTTGCATTGTCTTGTTGAAAAATGCATGGACGTCCCTGATAAAGATGTCGTCTTGAAGGCAGCTGATGTCGTTCTAAAATCTCAGGGTACTTTTCTGCATTAATGCTGCATCACAGAAGTGGAAATGACCTTTACCAAGGGCCCTGACCCGACGCCATACCATGCCAGAGCCTGGCTTTTGGACTTGTTACTCATAACAGTCTGTATGCTCCTTTTTGTCTTTGGCGTTCATTTCTGATGGGTCTGAGCACAATCCTTGTTTCCACTGTGTGATGGTCCATCCCAGATGCCTCTGAGCCCAGATACATGGAATTAATATAACATAAGGCTTCTTTTTAGCACAGTAACGTTTTAAGTGGTATCTGTGAATGTAACTCTGTATTGTAGAGCTTGATAAAGGTTTGATAAAGGAATCCCTTGTCCATGTGGTTCTATCAGCTATTGATGAATGTCGGTTCCTGATGCAGTGCCGTCTGAGGAGCTGTTTTTAAGCATTTCAAAAGTTTTCTCACATATTCTCCATCTTTGGTGCTCAAAGACCCTTTTTGTACCCTGATTACAATCACCTGTTGATGTCACATCACTATTTAGTGTTTTCACCTCATTACTAGGCCTAAGTTGCCCCCGTCTCAACTTTTTTGGAATGTGTCGCAGGAGTTAAATGCAGGAATGGATGTTTATTAACAAATAAAATGAAGTTGACCAGAAAAAAACATGAAATATATCAGGTTCATTCCGTCTAAGTGTAAGGAGCACTGAAGCCAGCACGGGTACACAGTTCCTCCGATTTTCCTAAGGTTTCTCAATCCAGTCCACAGAATCTCTTGGCTAAAGCCCACATTTAGCCCACTCCATCTCACCAAAACACCAAAAAAGCTATGCTGCATGTGAATCCTTATTTGAAGCAAACCCAGTTCAGTCAATCCTCAATTCAGTCCTCCTGGTTCTTAGGAGAACGTCGCCCAAGACTAATCACTGAGAACATCATGTCTATGTACTACGCAACCTTGAGACGCCACAATTTGCCTGATCCACACTTTTCGAGGACTACTTAAACGCTATGGCGCTCTACAGCACCTCTAGTGGGCAAAACGCGCACTGTATTCGTTTAATTCGGGCTCTGGAAGAGAAGAAAAAGTCATGTAGCGCCAGGAAACAGGTTTGTCCTCCAGACACCGCACAGAAATGAACAAACATCGCCGAAAGTGCAGTCACGCGATCTGTGTAAAGTTGCAACGAGTGAGCAGGAGCAGCCGTGTGGATGCGAGTGGCGCAGCAGAGGGAGAGACACCACGGCGCGCGTGGCACTGCATGCAAACTGGCCTATCTGCATGGACCATGAGCTTGCTGAACGCTCCGAGATGCACAAACACTGCCCGGCGTTAATCACGCGGTGCGCTGCTAATTCCAAAGGTACGCACTGTTCGTTCAGATCGGCGCAATTCTGCACAAAAAGCCCAACTCGGATACGGTTTTAACCCCTTACCATTTGCGTGTACATCCTTCAATTCGGATTCAGATTAACCAGGAAAGCAGCAGCACATTCTGCGCGCGTGTGCCTGTCTGTGTATGTGTGTGTGCGTGTGCGTGTGCGCGCGCAGATCAGTAGCCCCCCCTGCGTTACTGAAGCATGTTTGCGGCACAAATGCGCTTCATTCAGCGCACGCTCACGGCGCCGTTCTTCTTGCACGCGCGTTTTAAAAATCCAAACGCCAGAGCAGTGCAAACGCCACGCACGTCCACGCGCAAACTGCACCAAAGTGTCATCTCCGGAGGAAAACGCACTCGCCGTGAACGTGGAAGTCCCGCGTTTTAGCGCAGATCCGTCCCTTACCTTTAAAACGAGCGCAAAATCCGTGCCTCAGAGAGAAGAGCGCGCGAATCCACGAGCTACATCCTCCATCCTCAGTGTCCTGTTTCTGTCTGTCGCTCCTCTCTCAGCTCTAACCCCTCCTCTCTCTCTCTCTCTCTCTCTCTCTCTCTCTCTCTCTCTCTCTCTCTCTCTCTCTCTCTCTC